>VYXC01011457.1:1706698-1840304 GCA_013397175.1 Platysteira castanea
GCAGGGAAGGGGGGCACGACAGCAGATAGTGTTACTCCTGGGATCAGAACTGCAATGCTGACTGCAACAAACCCAAGACAGCTGCACAGTGGGAGAAGTTGTACACTTGGGCAGCTGGTAAGCTTCAGATAAAACCTGAAGTTTCAGCAGACTGACATAATACAAGCTCTTTCAGTTACTTCCCTTTTAAAGGCAAGTTGCTTGCTTCATGTTATTCACTGCCCCTTCAGCTGTGTTTGTATTCAACCTTCAAACTCCAGGCAGCTAAAAACACAGACACTATCTTGGAGTAAACAATACAGAATTTCTCATAATGAAAACTCTTAAAACACATCCATCCACAAAGCTTTGTGCATGGTATAGGAGACTCATGCAGTCAGCCCCCTCCTGCACATTGGCTTTAAAGCAATCCTAAAGGGAAGGCCACAGCCTTCCATAGGCTGCCACTGAGCGAGCAGTGAGATGTAAGTTATTCCTGATGGTAGGAAACATCTGTCTAGATCCCTCTTGGTCCAGCAGGGGACATCAGGCAGATGTGAAAGTTTTAATAGTTCAGTGCATGCCTGAGTGAATGATTGTTGCAAGGAGAAAGGTGCTTCTAACCACAATCTACTGGGAGAACCAAGCAGGATGAGAAGACTTGAAGCATGTTAGTAAGAGAAACCTGAAAAGTCAGAGATAGGACAGTAGTGTCAGTCTCCATCTTTTCAAAGGAATCTGGTAATTATAGACAGGCTGACTCTCCAGAGGCACAGGAAGAGGAAGGCCACCTAAGAAGTTCTGAAGTATTAAAAGAATAACTGGATACTGGATCAACCCATAAGGTAGAGACAATGTGTACTTGAAAATTTTCACAGGAGAAAAGGAGTTAGAGAAGACAATGGGGGATTTCCTCTCCATGTCCAGTACAGACATCTGAGGGAAGGCATAAATTAACACGAGAGAGTCCTATTCCCTGCATGGTTACCAGAGATATGGCTCAGAGGAACACTGCTCTCAGGTGGCTTAGCAAAGCTCTCGTGCTGTAGACAGGATGGGATTAGTACCAAAACCTAAAAGACCTGTTAACTGCTGCAATTGTTGTCATGCTAACAACAACTGGGAGCAAGGGTGTCTCGACTTGAGAGAAGACAGTAACTCCCAAAGCATATGCTTTTTGTATGAGGACAGAAAAATAAAAAGAGGTTTGCCAATTGAGAAGGTAAGAAGAGGGAGACACAATAACAATGACAAACATCCACAGCCTCTGAGGAGCTCCTGTGACATGGTGGGACATGGTGGGACTTGTACCATGGAAACTCACACAACTGCTGCAAACCAGATGAAGTGGCTGCAAAGTTAAAGTTCACTCAGCATCAAGCAGATGGCATTAGGTGAAAGGTTGCCACTGGATGTGAACATGGCACTAGAACTGGGGCAGGGATGGAGAAATATCTGAAATCAGGCAAGTCCCTGGCACCGCTCACAGATGAGATTTACATGGTTTATTTTCCAGACAATTAGGTTTGGAAGTTAGCTACAAGGATTCAAACAAAGTCTCTGAATGTCTGCAAGACTTTTTCCAGCACGTTTACAGTTGTGAACACAGAGGCTGGCAAGCAAAGTGGCTGAAGCGTGTCCAATGGCTGCATTTCATTTAGTCCCCATCCACCCACATGCCTGATAACCTTCCTTTGTTACTGTGGAGTGGGTGGGAGCAGATGGTTCCATCAACTGGAGACAAGGGAAAACAGGGCTGAAACACCCTCCTGAAGGAAGCACCGAATTTGGTCTGACATGCTAACATTACCTGGTCTTCACAATCTGCAGTATTGACAGTCCTACTGCCTCCCCAGACCAATGCTACAAGGAAGTTTACCTTGCTATTTAGCTAAGTTTTCTTTACCATAACATCAAATCATAATTTCTAGTCTTACTACCAGTGGACAGAACAATTTATTTCTTTTTTTCTCTGTAGCAACTTCTTATGTACTAGAAAAATGCATCTTGTCTTCCATTTGTCTTCTCTTTTGAGACAAAACCAGACCTTTTCAGTCTTCTCTCATTAATCATGATTTTAGGACTCTGATCACATGTTCTCTTTTTCAGACTCTACAGTTTTGAAGTAGAGTACTCAAAGCTGGACACACTCCAGCAAAATATTACTAATGCCATGTAAGGCCAAAGGATTATTTTGAGTTTTACGGATCATGGTAATATGCTGTTTGTTTTCAATGGTGTAACAGTACTGTTTCCTAATATTATTTAAATATTGCTTCTCTTTGGACTACACAGGTAATTGTCCCTACCTTCATCTTTTAACCTAATTTATTGGAAAATTACCTAAAAAGCATCTAAATCGGAATTACATGAATTTTAACCATGACCTTCAACATGTGTGTAACTCCTTTGACATAACAGTCTCCTAAGTTCCTTTTCTGCTTAAATATTTAACACTTTTCAGCCTGCTACTCTTCTTCTTACCACATGTAGTACCTATAGCTAATTACCTCCACAGGCATCTTAAACCAGCTGATTTAAGAACACAGGCAGACCTGGAGACAGGGACATGGCAGACATTGAGCAGTAAGGGCTGCCCTACTTGCCAGGGAAAAGAAAGAACACCTTGACACAATTACAATCAGAAATTACTGGAATTACTCAATTTACTAAAAGCAGACAGCCACAAATACTTCCACTGATGGAAGCTGGACCAGCACTTAGCAGGAATTCTGTTTTTGTAACATTTCATTATACCATACATACTACTTCTAAGACTACCTACTGAGGCCAATGGAAACAGATGCCTTGCCCTTGCAAATTACTTCAAAGAATAAACTCGCTGTCACTGCTCTCTAATTCCCTCCCTTTCTCAGCAAGTGTTCCAATTTTGCAGCAAAGTCCCTTCTTTTTCTAAAAGAGCAAAACACACTTTCACACTCTCATCCCTCTGTCTCTCAAGCACTCAGCACAGATTTCCATCTTCTTGCTTTCACTAAATCCCACTATATTCCTTGGCTATCTGGCAAAACCCTGGATGTGAGTGCTTGTGGGCTTGCAGTGTACTGACTGCCCCCTCAGTGTGGAAGTGGGGGCCACGCAGCCAGGTGATGATGTACATGATGCACATGGTAACTGCTCTAAAGCAGTAGAGAAGGCTTTCCTAGAGCAGGTGACAGACTAAGTGCATGTTTACCCAAGTCACAGAACTCTGCTCTGTCTTCCTACTGGACAGCCTTCTCTCTAAAACCTCCAAATATTCCCAGAGGCAAGCAAAACTTCCTAAAAGCAGACGGTTCCTGTGTTATCCACATGAGAATTGGATTTTCGGAAAATCACCTATTTTTAAACTAATCTTTGAACTCAAAAGCATAAACCCCCTAAACTTCCATGCTCTTCTGATAGTTTTTATCCACTTGGCAAAGCCCCTCTTCACTGTCTATTTTACACTTCTTCAGTCGCAGCAGGAGGACAGCTATGGACCTTGTACCTGAAACTTCAACAGTGAATAATGTTCTCAGGAAACAGAAATTGTATTAAATGATTTTGAATTATTTGAGAATCTACTTGTACAAGAAAATTACCAAATATCAACTTTAAGAGCAAGCAATTATTGAGAGTGAGTGGGCAAGTGTTTGCCTGCAGAAAGAATACACCATAAGGTAAAGAGAAATAGAAGCACGAAATATGTCCTTTTTTGGTAATGCCTTAACTGTTTTTAACAGCTGATAATCATTGGCCTAACACTGTTGCCTTTGCATAATTCTTGATGAATTCTTTGATAATTCTTGATCTGCCTTTGGGACGTGTATATTTCAGAATTAACTAATCGGAGTTGCATTTGGCCTCAAGTGCCAAAATCACTTCCACACAGAACAGTGGGTTGAAAAATTGTATCTGCTTCAGTGATGACTGTCCTACACAAACACTGACTGGGTTGTGAAACCAGAGAACTCATTCAGCTATGTGTATTTGAAACACCACCTCTTATCTTTAATACTGCCAAAGTAGCATGATTGATTGGCCAGTGGTCCTGATTGACTGAGAAGAAGTTTTGTTTTATTGCTGAGGTGATTCATTCCACAGAGTCTTGCTAGAATCTGGGGTCCTTCCCCAGGTTTCTAGCCTGAGAACTTCTAATTATGGTTTTTTAAGAAACTGTATTTAATAACCACTAGTAAATTGAAGTGCTAGTTACTGTTCCTAGGCAGCAAGAGATATATAAGCAGGCTACATACTAAAATTATGTAATTACACGTCAAATGTTTCCTGACTTTGAGATTACCATCTTACATGGGGGAGGAAAAAAATTTTTGTGCATGTTTTCTTAGGTTTAAAACCAAAGCAAAACCCAAAGCCTAACCAATCTGCTATCACATCAGGTCACACTGACATAACACTTTCAAACACGAAGCTGGAGCCTTCAGACATATTAAGTTAATGTTTTCTCTAGAGCAAACTGTGTAATTGGTAAAAGCAACAGCCTTAACTTCTAGATAGCCAGATCTGGAGTGGGGGAGAGAAATACCCTCCCTGACAGTGAATCGTACAACTGTTTTCTAAAGCAGGAAACAGCAAGACCTGGGATTCTAAGTTCAATTTTAAATGCTTTACAAGAATGCTTCCGGTAATTGCAGATACATTTCCATGTACTCTTTATTCCTCCAGCTCCAGCTTCTTCTGCTCTTCTTATCTCCCACCCATCATTTCTCAGCCTATCCTGCACTACTGTACATTCATAAATACGTCATATACCCCTTTTACTTCCCCCTTTGACTCAGAAACAGAATTTTTTAAATTAAATTTTTAATATAACAGATTGCCTAGGAAAGTCTGTGTGACTTTCTAAGCCAACAAAGCAATGGGTCGAATTCAGCTCTGGATCATCTCCCACAAATTCACTGGACTAATGCTGAGGAGGAATTTGGCTCTAAGACTTTTGTTAGAAGAAGTTGATTACATTCTCAAGTCATTTACCAAATAAAATTTCAAAATCATACAGTAACATGGGGAGTACAAGAGCACAAGCAAACATCTGAATGTGAAGCAGATTAAACAAGCAGCCGCCAAGGGCAATAAACTAATAAAGAAATGTAGATGCCTTTGACTTAGGCCAGACAGACATTTATTGGAAGCCAAGATTAGTAAGCCTTACCACTTATAGTTACGTGATCATCTTTGGAGGCACTCTGTGTTTCTTTTAACTGGATCTCTGAGCTCACATCCACTTTTCTTCCAGACAGCTCTAAATAGGCTTTGAGAGATGCAGGTACCTTGAGTGTAATTGAACCTGGTATAAATTTAAGTGAAAGCTAGTTAGTTTAACCCTGAGATCAAAGCATGAAACAGGCTATTATGTCACTAACTTGAATCAAATCATCATTTGGTTGTGCTTGGTTGGGATTTTTTTAAAGTCTTCAGACACAGTAACCTCTTTCTTTTGGTCACTGAAAGGATAAATGAATAAATCTTCATTTATCATAATCAGAGCACTGTATGTCTCACAGAAAATGGTATCACAGCATTTCCTTCGCAGACATGAAAATAAATAGTGACATACACTTCTAGCAATGTCTTTTGGTAGAGGATCTTAGTACAGGAACGATCAAGGAAGCAAATGTAATAGATCTCACAGGTATTATGACTTTAGATTTATCTTCTAGTTGCATATTGACATTCCTGAGCAAGGACAGGGCATCAGAGCTGACAAATAATCCAGTCACTGCATGGCACATGATGAAAGAATTGCTCCTCTGGAAGGATGAGACGCTGCTCACGTACTGTGAACGCTGGTGATTGTCTCTGCTTTACTGCTCAGGGCCAGCTGTTCACAGCCTCCAACAGATGCAGTCTCAAAACTGACTAACCAGTTTAGACTATGCATCACTAAAATGTAAACTAGTAGTAAAACTGCAGCTTTGGTGGCCTGAATAATTCTGCTTTGACATTAAACCCAGAAATTCTGACTTCTGATTCTCCTAAATATGTGCTTCTCTGCATTAGACCAAAGGCAGACACTGGGCCCCCAACCTGCCCACATTAGTCATCTTTGGAATAACTCGGTCACAGTTTGGAAGCTCTGTCCTACACATTAGACCAAAAACCTGAAAAATTCAAAATACACTTCTTTTTTATGTGCTCCTTAGTTTTTGCTCAATTTTACATTCACTTCAGAAAAACATAAAATGTTTCTTGACATACATGCCGAAAGCTTAAGAAGAATATGGTAAGAATAACAGCTAAGTAGCACCAGAAAGCAACCCTACCTAAGCAATTTAGACTCAGCACAATCACTTGCCTGTGACAGTTCTGATGAACAAGTAACTTCCAGTGTAATTTAGGCCTGCATTTTGCTGGATACATAAAAGCCTTAGAATAAGAAAGGGAAAAGGTCTTCATCTTTGGGTCCTCTTTGGAGAGTTGCTCAGTGATGACTCATAAAAACCAACACACATGCAGCTCATTTATCACAAATGGGATATTTTCTACACTGCAGCTGTCGGCAGTTATTCTGAATTTACAGGGTAAACAGAAACAGAACTTCAACTTTGTCTTTACTAAACTCTGCCGCCAGAAGAGAATTCAGAAAATATTTTGAAAATAACATTAATTAGCTTTTATCAAATACATTCCACTTTGCTACTATCTCAAAGAGACATTAACTTAGCAATAAGTGATACAAAAGATAACCAAGAAACAATATAAAAATAAATTTCTTTGCACAAATGAAACCAAAATAGACTGTATAGAAAGATGCACAAATGATTTTAATGCATTGACACCATCAGTCACATTTTGAGTAACTGTTAGATTTTAACAGGGCACAGGCATTGTCTCACAGGAGACACAAGTGTACCAAATACCATGTTCATTTACACCACCTGAAGTGCCTGACATGACAGTAAAGTCAAGTATAAAAATGCTGTAGTGTGTTTTGGCTTGTTTTGAATTTTTGTTTGCATTTTGTTGGGTTTTTTTTTAAAAAAAAAAAACTAAGACTAACAAGATGTACTCAGGGCTCTGTAATGTACAGTACCACATCTTCTGAATGGCAAAACTATGAATTCAACTTAAGGTGTGAGTTTTTAACTAAGAAGTGAGATTTTTGTGAGTAAGCAGGAGAGAAAATGAAGGGAAAATGGTAGGGTAAGGCTCTCCCATCTTTGCTTTTCTGCCTTCAAATTTTCATAGTAGGACATTTCAGTCAGAAGGCAGGAAAAATAAATGTGTGTCAGTTATCACTGCACATACAGCATCATGGAGAAAACTGTGCTCAAGGCAAAGGAACACTGTAACCCTAGTCAACTCTGCAGAGTTCTGCTGGGTATATTGCCAGGAAAACAAAGAAGAACTTTGAAAAACACAAACATTTTTAATCTATCCTAAGTATCCTTGTCCCTTACAGAGCTTACTGTATTTTAAGTATTTATAGACATCTTCCAATAATGAGGCAAAAAAAAAAGTAAATAACCAACAATCACAAACTATTTTTTACAGACAGATTAAAAAAATCCAAACCAAACCCTTATCCCCTTTTCTTTTGTATCAAAATCTGCCACAAAAAAAAATATTTGATTTAGTTTGCTAACCTTTCTGGGATTTCAGATCCACTTTTCTTAATTGACTGACATAAACGTCTATCGTCCCATGATATGTAGAAGCTTTTAGACTTCCATCTGATGAATCTAAAAAACAAAAGAAAATAAAAGAACTTGTGTATCATTCAGTCTTTTTAAATAAAAATTTGCCAGAATCTTTCTTTATACCTCAAACTGATTTTTGTCAATTCTTCTGTGTTTCAGAAGTATAATAATAATTTACTGAATGTCAGACTTCACTTAGAATACAAGTTTCTGAAAAAAACGTATCTTCCCAGTCCAGAATTGGGGAACACAATCCTATGACTGTAGCTCTGCAGTTGTTCTACGTCTACAAGGCCTCAACTGTACTGCACATCTCTCTACAGGAATGTCTTAATCTTTGTGTGAAGATCAAGCACCAAACTTGAACACTGAGACCTGCTTTAGTTTCCAAAAGAGTTCATTTGCTCAGACAGACTCTGTGCAGGGAGAACTTTAACCCGGAAATCTACCCCATACAAAAACCAAGCAGTTGTTCATTGAAACATCTTGTTACACAAATAACTGAGTACAGGCTTTGTAAAGTCTGATTTACGACATCTGAATTACTAACGAATGCTTAATATAGAAGGAGAACAGCACTTGTTCTGTGCCCTGGAAAAGGGAGGCCTAAATTTTCTTTTACACCTTATTATCTCAAATTTATGATCACAAAACTTTGTGAAGAGGTGTTTTTACAAATAGAAAGTCTTTAAGAAGCTGTCATTGTACACTCGAGTAGTCTTCAATTATTTGAAATGTGTTCCACTTTAAAATACATAGACTTTCACAATATCCCAAAGAGTTTACTTTCAAACTACTCAACACACTTATACCTAATAAAAATTGCAAAGAAATTATGAAGAAACTCTAGAGGAGCATAAAAAAATTACATTTGTACACCAGCAAAAAGCAGTTACTGAAAGGTATTTTTAGAGACAATGCTAGAAATTGAAGTATTGGCAAGAAATCCTGAGATAGAGACTGGTTTCTAAGTATGCACAGAAAAAACCCCCCAGTCAAACTATCACAAGTAGCTAAAATAATAAAATCAAACCTGAATGAAAATTCCCATTTTAAGAAGTAAAAGTGTTAATGAGAGAATGAACTTGATTAATCATAACAAGGATGTCTCATATTAATGTTTTATGCTTGCCATACAGTTTTAGCTCTAAGTAAACTCCTCTGGAGCTTTTCTGATCCCAGATTTCAAGCACAGATGCCAAAGATCAGTGCACTGCTTACAACAGCAAAAACATGTAAAAGGATCATTATCCCACAGCTAAAGCTGATTTCTTTGGAGGGAAAAGTAATTAAAAAGAAAGCAGCTAATCCATACTTAGTCAGCTGAGAAACTGAGAAAGGCTTTGGCTAAAAAGAAAACATTAATAACTAGAACTGGATGTGAATGCTTCTGCCATCTCAAGACTTTGTATTAAAGCAAGTCTGTTCAAAATCTGGAAAAAATAAATTAACTCTTCATTAATCATTAATAATGAAGAGTTTTGCTTGTGTACGTGAAAATGAAACCTTGATTTAAACTGATGACTTTTTTAAAAGGTTGTTCATAATGGTTGAAAAGTTATAGTTATTAGAACTGGAAAATTTGACATGCATCAACATTTTTTATGAACATTTTAAGTAGTGACCACTTGAGGTTTTCATGCAAAAGCTGTTTTTGCAGATATTCCCCATCAAATTTAGTAACAGCCAATTACTGACTCTCCACATAATCTTGACAGAGATTTTGTTGGCAACAGATACAGGAAACATCCAACCTTTGACTCTTCTGCTTTAAACAGAACTTATAATAATCCTTTACCTCTTCTAGGAAGAAAGAGTCTCCTGTGACAGAACAGCAGCTCTCTCCAGGGAGAACAACTACAAACAGTCCACACACCACCAGCTGATGGTGCTTTAGAGGGACAACATCTATCCAGTGAAGCCTTTTTCTCTTCCCACTTCTCAAATGCTAAAGCAGCTCCTGTGAGATTCTTCCCAGTGGGAAGATAACTTTAGTGAATCCGCAAGACTGAATGAAGTGTCCTTTCCTAGATCATCAATTAACATATGTTAAAATAAAAATAATTCTCATTTTGTAAGAGACTGGATTGTGTTTGCAGAAGGCATCAAGATGAACAAAGGATGCAGGAGGAGGGCAGTAGGGACAGGCTCACCAGGGCACAGATTTACCAGGAAAGCCAAAAACAACCTTGAGGGAAATGGAACACTTTTCCATTGAAGAACACTGTTTTGGGAGGATGACTTGCCAGATTTTGAGTCCCAGAGTACCTTACTAATACAAAGTTTCCTATGGCTGAAGAAACTACAGCAGAGTTTCAAAACCACCAAGAAGCTTCGCAGCACTAACCAAACACTAAACCTGACACTACAGCACTGTACAGTAAACAACTGTTATGCCTTGACCTATGGAATATACACAATATACATTATGGAAACAACTGAATATGATTTATGTAATGAATGTTACAGATATGATATTAAATACAAGTGTGTAGACTAAATTAAGAATACCAAGAAACATGGCATTGTTCATCACTTCTGCAAAGTCCATAAAGATGCTGTTTTAAGTTTGTGTCTCTAACTCTTAAGAAATAAAGGGGGAAAAAGGAAAACAGATTAAAAAAACCCCAAGGATGAGGGGATATAACAAAAAAGTGCCAAATCTAAATAAATAAATAAGTATTTCAACAATGAAAAATTTCTCTATACTAAGAAGCACAGGCTGATAGACAAAACACATAACAAATAATAACGGAGACAATACATATTTTATGGTTATGCCAGAACAAACCTAAGGCAATTTATTTTCAAATATATACCCAGTGTTAGCTGATATGAACGTGAATAACTGAAGGTAAAAATAAGGGAAAAAACGTATAGTTTGAATTTGGAGTTAGCTAAGGACTGACAGGGGAAAAGATTTCTCCAGGTTTTTCAAGGGGAAAAACAAGGACAAAGCCTTTTACTGGAAATGGAACAGTTGGTCATTCTTGAGCAGCTTTAGCTAGTGAAGAATTTACTGGTACTAGAAAAAAGATGAAAAAAAGGGCACAGTGAAGCAAGATGTACTTGGCACAGTCTTTGTTAAGTTTTATAAAAAATAAACAGAGCTTGAAGAATAAGATCTAAGTCACATAACTTGAGAAAGACTGCACAATTAAAGATCAGTGAAAGGCCTTCAAAGATAACATTTAGTATCACTTCTCCCTTCACTTTATCAGCCAAGCACTAAAGAAGGGATTAACCACAAGTGATCTTTCCTTAAATCTAAGCAAAAACATATTTTTCCTAATAGCACCTAAAGCCTGACCTTGTTCATGGTAAAATCAATCTCAATAGGAACACAAAGTATTTATCATGATTTGATTACAGACTGGAGAAAGCATAAAATTCCAACATATCCAAAGTGTGATGAAGATTTAATTCCTGCTTAACTAGCTATCTAGTATTGCTTATTGATAGAAAACTGGCAAATATTCTTGTTTTAGTTCATTGTTCCAAAACATAAGAAACTGAAATATATTCACTAAATTATTTTCACTATTCACGATTCACTATTATTTATTATTTAGAATTCACTAAATTGCACATACTACTGAAAAATCCTTAGCAGTCCTGACCATACTCACCAGGGGGACCTGGCAAAACAAATGATGCAACACAAAAAGCAAAGACATCTCTCATGAAAACAATTCCTTTCCCAACCAAGTTATCCAGACTATCCTTTTACCTCTTAATGGTCTATTTGCTAACCCAATTCTAAGTTATATCCATTGGTTGTAAAGGCCATAGTTTCTTTTTGATAAATTATTCCGTTGCGAAAAAACCCAACCAACCAAACCACCTGGCTTGTCTAGTTTGGAGAAAAGGAAGTTGGGGGCTGACCTCACAGCTCTCTGCTGCTTCCTGAGGGGAAGGGCACAAGGAGGTGCTGAGCTTTTCTCCCTGGTGTCCAGTGAAAGGATGCATGGGAATGGTTTTTTAAGGAAGCATTTTCTTACATACAGAGTGGTCAAACACTGGACCAGGCTTCCCAGAGAGGCAGTCATGGCCCAAGCCCATTAGTGTTTAAGAGCCCCTAAACAAGACACTTCAACTCTTGGCCAGGCAGTTGGACAGGGTGATCACTGTAGGTCCCTTCCAGCTGATATAAGGGATAAGGCCTTGAGCAAACTGGTCAAACAGGAGGTGTTCTCAGATTTTTAGAGTCAAACATGTGGATCTTAAAAGTCCTTTACCTTTAGAAAAATCAATAAAAATACCAGGGATGTTTAATGCTTTTTAGGAAAAGATGAAGTCTAACTAGTGCTGTCAGAATTGAAATCTGAAAAATAACGTTTCTTCAACTGTCTTAATGTTTAAGCTGAACCTGGTTAGTTAAGGAAAATAATCATCATCTGTTGATGGAAAAAGCTACCTCCTATATTAAGAAATCTTTATTTAAACACTCTTCATACCCTATGAGTTTATTTAAGAGAAGGAAAAACAGCCTAGCAAGTCGAATTTAATTCTGTGGTTTAATGACTAACTCATAAGAATGTGTCTGGCATTCATTTTCCAGGAATGTTAATACAGAGACCTTAGAAACATAAGAAGAGTTGTTAACGGTCCCTGAATAATTCTTTGAGATTGTTCCTGAAAGATGCTCAGTGAGTGACTATGGTTAACACCATTAGCAGAAGTCTTCAAGATTTGGGCCTGAGGAAATCCGTCTACATTTGAAAGACCACTGAGCCTTGTTTATGATTCTGTTACTTCAATTTTCTGCCATAGCAATAATTAGAATTTGAATTTCTTACTTTGGTGTTTGTGTGCTATAAAATGCACTGATATAAGGTATACCATAATTGACAGCTCTGAGTTATCCTGTTGTCTAAATGCCCAGGTTCCCAAAAAAAGGGTTTATGAGCTATTTTCATTCCTGAAGGAAAAACTATTAGCATAATAGTTTGAAAAAATTAAATTATCACAGGCCTTCCCATCATCCCCCCAAATAAATAATACATCAATGATTAGCTTCCTGATATAAAAAATAAACATAGCTAATAATTGATAGCAATAAATATAAGATAGAGAACTACATTAAAGGTACAACTGCATTTGATGTACACTTAATGTTTTCTCATGTCCTTTTATCCCATTTTTATCTAGAAGATGACACCTAGACTCAGCCTAACTTATGCAAAGCCCAGAGACTATTGGGTATCAACCGAGATTGTGTGCCTTGCCCAACCACAAAAGGCTGAGTTTGGAAAGGGTCTCGTTCAGCCACAATTATCAGTGCTACTCCTGAGAAGGAGGAAAAAAACGTGTGTGAAATCACCTCTTTTTTACTTCCCCTGTGAATATTTTGCTTTTAGAAAGGAGAAAGGAAGAGCAAGAGAGATAGAGAAGGCAGAACCTACCTACTGTGATACTTCCTGTTTTGGTCTGAAGGTTGGTGTTACCTATAATGAAAACGGGAAAAAATGTTAAAAAACATATTATTCAAACGTATTATTTATTTATTTTTAGTATTGTTGCTTTACAAACAAAAGTCTCAACACTTGTGGATAATAATGAAGTGATTCCAGACAAGAAAAACACTGAGTGAAGTCAAAGACACCACCTGGATGTGAGGGAGAAAAAAAACGTACAGAGGCATGTGCAAGGCTAATGCACAATATTGTCTCATTTTATTGGGGCATTTTTTAAAATTGCTCTAATTCTGCAACTATGGATGATTTAAGTTCAATCGGATGTATAACATAAACAGTTTCTATTTTCCTCTGTTATACACCTATACCCCATCTCTACTGGAGGGAATCTTGCATGTTGTCTTCAAAGGCTACTTCCTGGACCCACTGAACATTTCCTACTCCCTCCAAACTTATTCTCATGTGCATGACAACCCCTTGTCAGCATTTGTATTGACTTTAGTCTGAGTATGTCAGGCAAACTGGAGAACATCAAGCAAAAGTGTATAAGGCACAAAATGTAGAATGGTCTTCTACTGAACTTACATCACTTTAAACAGGCACTGGTGTTCCAGCCTTAAAATTTCAAAATTCGTAGTCTTCCCTTTCACCTATAACATCAAGAGAATCTGGAAGGAGATGTACCTTATAACAGAAGAGCCATCTATACTACTAACAGTCTAACTAAACTGTAGACACTTCTACAGTTCCATGTAGTAATGTCTCACAGAAAATGTCATTCTCTCATCCTCCCAAGAGAAAGACAGCATGAAGAATAAGGCTGATCACAGTAACTGAGTCTAGTTTAGTAATACACAGTAGTCATAATTTTCAGATCTTCCAGAAAATGTTTTAAAAATTGCAAATGGATCAAGCTCTACCTTATCTTGTGTAATTACATGGTAGTAAACAACCATTACAGCGGAGTGCATTCCACTGTATATGACCTGTATTTTTCTTAGTGGTTCATGGGCTGAAATCTAGAAAAGCAGCCTATCATCAACAGTCTTAAATTCATCTTCCCAAGTACATACTGTACAAAATACTTAGGGGTTCTGAAAATCAGAGCAGAAACAAAAGCATATTTCAATGACCTTGAAAGATGTTTGGCTTCAGTCTTTGCTGTTTTTTAAAAGGCATGTTACAATTATCCCACCCTTTTCCCCATTTTATCACGACTGGCACTTAGTTTGGTACAACCTACAAGAAGACCTAGGGTTTTGTCAGCTGGCAGCTCCCATGGAGCTGAAGGTAGATTATATTCTGTCAGCATATAGCCCCTGGGTCTGTTCTTTCTTTTCTGGGGGCTTTCTTTTCTCTTTTGATAAATAGATCCTTGAAAAATATTCAACATGTAGAAATCAAATTCCTTTTAACCACATGCTTATATGGCAGAACCACCAATGCTGCGCAATGTCAATACAATATACTGGTGTGAAAAGCTCACTTCAAACATCTAGCTGGAACAGAAGCTGCTTTTGAAGCAGACAGGAATGTCCTGCTCTGTTGTGTCCTGCACTGGCTACAGACAGTGCACAGAACTGCACTTTTGGTCGTGTAACTGTTCTCTGAAGGCAAACACTTAACTTAGGATTTTTAAGTTAGGCAAGTATTTCTTGGGCACATCAAGGGCAAAGAGAGAAAGACCTGACTAGAGGTAATTACCAGTTCGATTATTACAACCAACTGACTTCAGCATTGTAATGCAATACTATGCTATCCAAAATATAATAATTTTAACAGAATATTGATAACATTGCCTTAGTGTTTTGGGGTTTTGTTGTTTCTGAAGAGTCGTCTTTTCTATCATCTACAAGTTTTGCTTCTTCATGAACATTGTAAAATTTCAAATTACAATATTGCAATCAGGATCAGTAGTATAGGACCAGGGCAGAAGATGGCTTTTGGGACATAAAGGCAACATTTTATGCTGTGTTATTTATATTATTTCTTTTTTTTTTTGGAGGCTCTTAACAGGGCAGGATTATTTTGATACACAAAAAAGGAAAATAAAACATTATGCAGCTTTTTACCACTTAAGAAAATAATTTTATTTTCATTTCTTTGTAGACACGTCTTTACTTTAGTCTGATGAGAATTTAAAATGCAAAGTTACAATTCCACTCTACATAAGTGAAATCCAGAAACCTAACTGAAATGTATGGAACACACTTTGGTATATCAAGAGGTGTATTTCCTGGAAGCATTATAGAATGCCAAGCTCAAGCACTGAACTGCACCACCTTTGGAAGATGGCAGATACTTTATTTTGTGTTATTCAAGTCATTGACCAGGCAGTTGTATGCTCACCCTTTCCTGCACACATTAGTGTGCAGATACATAAAGTAACCTCAATAACCATATTTTCCAGTGTGATTCTCTCAACAGTTACTAGACTATGACAGAATAAAAGGTCAAGAGCAAATATAAAGTCCTGCACAGGCTTTACTGATGTAAAGCAGTAAAAGCTGAGTGCTGACTGTTTGCAAAGAAGCTTTGCAGGTAAGGACCTGGGCATCTTGATGGACACCACCTCCAGTGGGAGTCAGTAAAGAAAGTCAGCTGCATACTGAGCTGTGTGATTGGGAGTATGGACTGCAAGTAAAGCCCTGCTGTGAGACTGCATTCAGAATACTGTGTCCAATTTTGTGCTTTCAAGTCAAGAAAGACACTGGTATACTTAACTAAGGGCAGAGAAGACTACTGAGAAGATCAGGGGCCCAGACCAAGCTACAGATGCTCTGAGATCATCTGTTTGTTTTGCTTTAAAAGGAGAAGGCTGAGAAGGAGTCTTCTTGTGGTCTTCAACTACCTAATGGAAGGGCATAGAAGAAAAAGACATTCTTCTCATGGTGATGCAGCAAGAAGAAGGAAGAAGTAGCAATAATGGATACAAGTAATAATGGAAATGATGAATTTAAAAAAGGGTTTTTCCCCACCAGAAGAATAATTCAGGACTGGACCAAGATNAGCTAGATTATATTCTGTCAGCATATAGCCCCTGGGTCTGTTCTTTCTTTTCTGGGGGCTTTCTTTTCTTTTTTGATAAATAGACCCTTGAAAAATATTCAACATGTAGAAATCAAATTCCTTTTAACCACCTGCTGATTTGATGCCAGCTATAGCGTCAGGAAATGATGACTTTAGCTGCCCAAGAACAATCTGTCCAGGTGTTTACAGACAAAACTATTAAAACTGAACCACCTCATGAGTAAAAACCAGACGTGAAAGTAATAATTTTCTTTCTAACAGAAATTTACAAGTAGGAGTTACCATGTCTGCTAATATGTGTTTGTATGTGTACTTTAAAAGCCTTTGCTCTTCCTATTAAAACATGATTGAGGAACATGATATTTTACAGAAAATGTTTTTTCTCAAAAAATAGACTAGAATTACCACGCAAATGCTAATCTGCAATTTTTCTTAAAACAAACAGCTAAAATAACATTAGGTGTTCCAAACCCTTTTAGTGGAGAGGTCATAAAAATAATCCTGAAGAAATGTAAGAAATGTCTGCATAATTTGGACACAATTCTATTTGTTTTCACATGGTTCCTCAGCTTAATGACAACGGGCATTACTGAAGGAAGTAAGTCATTAACTACAGCAGTTATGATTTCATTTTTGTACCAAGAAGACAAAAATAAACTCTTGGATGTGCACAGAGATGTGAACCGGCTCACAAATTCATCGCTCCACAATATGATTATATTATATAATATTAGAAAAAACAAAACAGCACAGCTTTTCAGACAGAAGTACCAGACATAATACAAGTCTACATGTTAGAAAAACACAGAAACAAAAGAAAAAGCAGCTTATTTCTGTCTATGCATGTTAAAATTAACTTTAACTNGGAGGCTCTTAACAGGGCAGGATTATTTTGATACACAAAAAAGGAAAATAAAACATTATGCAGCTTTTTACCACTTAAGAAAATAATTTTATTTTCATTTCTTTGTAGACACGTCTTTACTTTAGTCTGATGAGAATTTAAAATGCAAAGTTACAATTCCACTCTACATAAGTGAAATCCAGAAACCTAACTGAAATGTATGGAACACACTTTGGTATATCAAGAGGTGTATTTCCTGGAAGCATTATAGAATGCCAAGCTCAAGCACTGAACTGCACCACCTTTGGAAGATGGCAGATACTTTATTTTGTGTTATTCAAGTCATTGACCAGGCAGTTGTATGCTCACCCTTTCCTGCACACATTAGTGTGCAGATACATAAAGTAACCTCAATAACCATATTTTCCAGTGTGATTCTCTCAACAGTTACTAGACTATGACAGAATAAAAGGTCAAGAGCAAATATAAAGTCCTGCACAGGCTTTACTGATGTAAAGCAGTAAAAGCTGAGTGCTGACTGTTTGCAAAGAAGCTTTGCAGGTAAGGACCTGGGCATCTTGATGGACACCACCTCCAGTGGGAGTCAGTAAAGAAAGTCAGCTGCATACTGAGCTGTGTGATTGGGAGTATGGACTGCAAGTAAAGCCCTGCTGTGAGACTGCATTCAGAATACTGTGTCCAATTTTGTGCTTTCAAGTCAAGAAAGACACTGGTATACTTAACTAAGGGCAGAGAAGACTACTGAGAAGATCAGGGGCCCAGACCAAGCTACAGATGCTCTGAGATCATCTGTTTGTTTTGCTTTAAAAGGAGAAGGCTGAGAAGGAGTCTTCTTGTGGTCTTCAACTACCTAATGGAAGGGCATAGAAGAAAAAGACATTCTTCTCATGGTGATGCAGCAAGAAGAAGGAAGAAGTAGCAATAATGGATACAAGTAATAATGGAAATGATGAATTTAAAAAAGGGTTTTTCCCCACCAGAAGAATAATTCAGGACTGGACCAAGATGTCCAGAAATGTCATGCAATCTCTGGACTTGAAAATATTCAAAGCTCAACCAGACAAGGCCATGAGCAAGCTTGCTCTAACTGAGCCCACTTTAAACATTAGTTGGGATGGAACTTGGTATCTAGTCCAAATTTAAACTAAAGTTATAAAGGAAATTAGTAATTAATGCAACTCAACCCAAGACTTTGGGACAGCTGCAAAGAGGGGTTTCCTGTTCCTCCCACATGACCCTTTGTAGAGTAGATTCACTATAAGATATTTCTCAGAGTCAGATTTCTTTTTCAAGTGTCAACTCAAAAGCTTAAGAGCACCCGACATCTCTAATGCCTGTTACAGAAGCTGATGAAAATAACCCATAATCAACTCCTTCAAAACAATGCATTGCTCATTTGCCACAGGAGCATGAAGCATGCAAATAAGCAACTGTGAAAGTTTGAGCACGACAAGTGTCATGATGGTACAGCCTGAGTTTCAACCACACAACGTGTCTCAGACAGGTTTGTAAAGTCTGCGCTGCCCTAGCTTCAACTTTCTCAGAGGAAAAGCAATGNACATGGTTCCTCAGCTTAATGACAACGGGCATTACTGAAGGAAGTAAGTCATTAACTACAGCAGTTATGATTTCATTTTTGTACCAAGAAGACAAAAATAAACTCTTGGATGTGCACAGAGATGTGAACCGGCTCACAAATTCATCGCTCCACAATATGATTATATTATATAATATTAGAAAAAACAAAACAGCACAGCTTTTCAGACAGAAGTACCAGACATAATACAAGTCTACATGTTAGAAAAACACAGAAACAAAAGAAAAAGCAGCTTATTTCTGTCTATGCATGTTAAAATTAACTTTAACTAACAGGTTTAGAAACCATTCTCACATTTAATATAAATGGACAGAGGAGTTGCTCCTTCAAGGAAGAAAAAAGTCATTTCTCAAGCAACATGACAACATAAAATTGCTAAGAAATTGCAGCAAATTCTTTCTAAGGGATATAGCTGAAAATCTGGAACTCTGACTGAGATGAGTAATTTTCTTTGTACATCCTCCAGTTTGTTTTACTCAATATTAAATCACCACAAATGCATTACAGCACAGTCTGAATTCAGTGGAAGTTTTGTTAGAAAACCACACCAGATCTGAACCTCAACTGCTGTTTAAATAAAAGAATCTGTAGTTCATTAGTTTTAGTTCTAGGGGAAGGACACCAAAGAGTGGATGGATTAGAGACTGCTAAGAAGTTCTAAGAACTTCTTTTAAAAACAGAAGCTGTCACCACTCTTAATATAAGGTGCCAGCAAACATACAGGCTATTTCTAATAAAAACTTCTAATTACAACTGTCTTCTACAATATTCTGAGTAGATGATATAAGAGTTGCTTCTCCTATGAAGAAAACAAAGGATGGGGAAAGGGGAAGAGAAGCCTCCTGAGACTTGTCAGTATCATTGTCATTGCCAAATTTTTAAAATATTTTGATGTTCTTAGTATGTGTGACATTTCTTTCCTGTAATATACACTTTTTGCTCTTAATAACTGTGCTATGAAATTGTTTTCAAAAATACAGTCTGCTAGGTGGCAAAAAACCCAATTAAGTCTCTAATAGAGATAGAACTGTTTTGCTTATATTCTGTGCAGTTGATTTAGTGATAGTCTACTGCATTAGTCCATTTGTTACTGTGACCATTACCGAACACCTTCAAAGCAGCTAAATTTGTGACAGTTTTCTTNGTAGCAATAATGGATACAAGTAATAATGGAAATGATGAATTTAAAAAAGGGTTTTTCCCCACCAGAAGAATAATTCAGGACTGGACCAAGATGTCCAGAAATGTCATGCAATCTCTGGACTTGAAAATATTCAAAGCTCAACCAGACAAGGCCATGAGCAAGCTTGCTCTAACTGAGCCCACTTTAAACATTAGTTGGGATGGAACTTGGTATCTAGTCCAAATTTAAACTAAAGTTATAAAGGAAATTAGTAATTAATGCAACTCAACCCAAGACTTTGGGACAGCTGCAAAGAGGGGTTTCCTGTTCCTCCCACATGACCCTTTGTAGAGTAGATTCACTATAAGATATTTCTCAGAGTCAGATTTCTTTTTCAAGTGTCAACTCAAAAGCTTAAGAGCACCCGACATCTCTAATGCCTGTTACAGAAGCTGATGAAAATAACCCATAATCAACTCCTTCAAAACAATGCATTGCTCATTTGCCACAGGAGCATGAAGCATGCAAATAAGCAACTGTGAAAGTTTGAGCACGACAAGTGTCATGATGGTACAGCCTGAGTTTCAACCACACAACGTGTCTCAGACAGGTTTGTAAAGTCTGCGCTGCCCTAGCTTCAACTTTCTCAGAGGAAAAGCAATGAAATCTAGCTTAGTTTTGTGCATCACCTGCTGATTTGATGCCAGCTATAGCGTCAGGAAATGATGACTTTAGCTGCCCAAGAACAATCTGTCCAGGTGTTTACAGACAAAACTATTAAAACTGAACCACCTCATGAGTAAAAACCAGACGTGAAAGTAATAATTTTCTTTCTAACAGAAATTTACAAGTAGGAGTTACCATGTCTGCTAATATGTGTTTGTATGTGTACTTTAAAAGCCTTTGCTCTTCCTATTAAAACATGATTGAGGAACATGATATTTTACAGAAAATGTTTTTTCTCAAAAAATAGACTAGAATTACCACGCAAATGCTAATCTGCAATTTTTCTTAAAACAAACAGCTAAAATAACATTAGGTGTTCCAAACCCTTTTAGTGGAGAGGTCATAAAAATAATCCTGAAGAAATGTAAGAAATGTCTGCATAATTTGGACACAATTCTATTTGTTTTCACATGGTTCCTCAGCTTAATGACAACGGGCATTACTGAAGGAAGTAAGTCATTAACTACAGCAGTTATGATTTCATTTTTGTACCAAGAAGACAAAAATAAACTCTTGGATGTGCACAGAGACGTGAACCTGCTCACAAATTCATCACTCCACAATATGATTATATTATATAATATTAGAAAAAAAAAAACAGCACAGCTTTTNACTGCTAAGAAGTTCTAAGAACTTCTTTTAAAAACAGAAGCTGTCACCACTCTTAATATAAGGTGCCAGCAAACATACAGGCTATTTCTAATAAAAACTTCTAATTACAACTGTCTTCTACAATATTCTGAGTAGATGATATAAGAATTGCTTCTCCTATGAAGAAAACAAAGGATGGGGAGAGGGGAAGAGAAGCCTCCTGAGACTTGTCAGTATCATTGTCATTGCCAAATTTTTAAAATATTTTGATGTTCTTAGTATGTGTGACATTTCTTTCCTGTAATATACACTTTTTGCTCTTAATAACTGTGCTATGAAATTGTTTTCAAAAATACAGTCTGCTAGGTGGCAAAAAACCCAATTAAGTCTCTAATAGAGATAGAACTGTTTTGCTTATATTCTGTGCAGTTGATTTAGTGATAGTCTACTGCATTAGTCCATTTGTTACTGTGACCATTACCGAACACCTTCAAAGCAGCTAAATTTGTGACAGTTTTCTTTCTTACCATGAACACTTCCCAGCATAATATCACCAGATTCTGAAGAGAGAGATGCTGATTCTGCATAGAGATACTTAGTTTTCAGCAGCCCATCTTCAGTAGATATGTTGATGGTTGTCCCCTGCAGCTTCTCTATATTTACACTCTAGGAGAAATAAACATAATGGAAAATTTGTCATCACAGCTTGACAAAGCAGAGGGAACAAACGCTATTAAGATACAAAACAGATGGAAAGCAGCTGTTGGTGCAGGACAAATGGAATCAGGTTCTTAGTTAACATCTACACAAGACAAAACAAAAAACCTCTTCATCCAAGAGCTCTGACCTAAGAACTAATGATTCTTCTCAACATTACTATGAGTTATTACATTCATTGTTCAGGTGAAGAACCCAAGTAGTCACAAACAGATGAAAGAAAAATTTGATTTAATTTTCAAAAATTAAACACCTCATTTTGAAAACTAAAAAACAGGATTAACTTTAATAATGAAGACTGAATCTTCATATAGCATTATGACACTTAGAGCATTGGTGACCAGTTTTCATCCACCACAAACTGAAACATCCACTGTCTTTGTTACATAAAGCTATTTGTGGGAAGATTTTTAACTGGCTAACTTTGCAGACATATCTTTGGTGAAGGTTTGCAAAAAAGCCCCACCCAGCTGCCCTTTTTCTCAGCATAATTTTCCTATTACCTTGGTTACTCAAGCTTCTATTCTTGGACTTCAGCCTCAAGACATTCAAAGCCTTGAAAAACCAGGGATAAGATCTCCATTTCTACTTCTTTTCAATAGAAAAAGAGCGAAAGGATAGAATATGGAAAGCTGCACTATGGATTTGGGAAATAAAAGGTGACAGATAAGATTATCTATGTAAAAGTGATGAGCCATGTGATATAGCTTCAATCTATTTGAACAAAAAGAACAATTCACATGCCTGTGCAACAACCATATGAAACTGAATTCTACTGGTTAAATTTGATTTATGATGGAAACATGCAATAGTTCATACTTGCAGCCCCACTCAATTTGTTTTTATTTTGCTTATGCAGACTTTGAGTGAATTGCACAAAATCCTTATTCACTACAGGAAATGATACATGGTTTTCTAGATCAAACTGTGCCTTACTCAAATTATCTTTAAATCCTCCTTGCCATTTTAGCATTGTCATCTTGTGCAAAAAGAATTGATATAAAAAAATAAGTCTGTCAACCCTCACAGTCTAATATTATGTAAAGAATATGCTGTTGATGAAGCAAGAGGTATTCTGACAAATAGCCACTAGTGTTGCACAAATTCAATGCTGCATTGTGTCCCAAAAATTGAGCTGAAGAGACTAGTTTAGTATGGACTATATGACAGCCAAATTATACTGTGGCCTTACCCACCCATTCATACTGAATTACTAAATTATAAGATTACAGAATGAACTACTGGCTTAAGCCTCTTCCCATGATGCTACAATACAGATTAGACCTCCAAGAACTTAACAAGTTACATCAAACTTGAATAAAATCAAAATGCTATGCTAGAATTAGAGATACACGACAATCAATATCTACAATCGCTGCAGGTATTGCTGCTTAGAACTATCCTACAGATAAAAACAAAACCCAAGAGTTTTAAGGCACAGCTTGCCACTACTGAAAGGGACAGCAATTCAGCTTTTAATCTTCTAATGCTTGCAACAAAACCCTAATAATCAGAGATCTTAAACATAAATTTACATTGCATCTGTCCTAGGAATGCTTCCCACAAAGTACTCCCCTGCTTCCTCACCCTGCATGGCAAAGTGCAAACCTGCTGTGACACATGGCTACAGCAACAAGTAAAGGGAAAGCCACTCTCATTTTAGGCTCTACTATCTAACCTGTTCTGAAGAGTTAAATGACTTGCAAAGAACATTTCCCATTTGAGCAGGGCCATCACTGATATCAGCACAATGAAAATAGAGCAAAGCACACTTTCAACAGGAGGAATAAAATAAAAATATCTGCGTAGTTTGGGTACAAACTGGCTGTCTTGTGGCACTCCTAAACAGGCAAAGGAAAATTCAAAAAGCTACTTCTCTTACTATAAAATGCAAGTTTTAACTCTATTTAGATACATTATTTTATTTAAAAATTAAGTGCTTTATTGTAAACAATCTCACACACCAACACATTTATCAGCCTTAACTATCTTTCCTAAAATTGCACAGTAATAAAAAGGGTTGTCTCAGCTCCAGATAAAAAGAAGTTACTATAAACGATAAAACAAAAGTTAGCAATACAAAGAACACTTGTTTCAGAACAACCCAAATCAGAGTAGGGGCATGGAGGAGGTGGAAATCAGACTGCTCAAGTATAAGAATAAAAAAGTATTTTAGATTGGGAAAGCATGGAAAAATAGGATTGCTTTTCAATGAGAATAAATATGTTTTCAATCCCAAATTCTTTAACTCTTGTGGATTTTTGGCAGAACATAGATGTCTGGCTCTCCTAAGCAAGTGTTATAGAAAAGTCCCCATGGCACAGATTAGCTAATAAGATCCCAGTCAAAGAAATTTCATTATTTTTGTCCATTGAACCACCAGATCTTCTGGAAAAAATTCCTTCCCTTGGGCATAGAGCCTTGGGGGTTGCAGTTACTGAAATTGACCACATGCTCAAGTTCCATTGGTTTCATCTGCATAAATCAGACTGAGAATGTTTTTGCACCTGAACACATTCTCAAGATAAAAACTAACGTCTTGTTATGTTTAAACAAGACATATAAAGCTCCTTCCCCACATATTCCTCCTCTTGACCTTCCTTTTTGTGCTATCACTGTTCAAATGTTTTACTAGTGTCTTCTCCCATTTCCCCCCTTAAAAAATATTCTTCATTTCTCAAGCGCTTAGTGCCTTTTACCACATCCTCTCCCTCCCCACCTCCAGGAGGGGGCTGGAAATGCTGACAGAGCCATAATTACATAATGATGACTACAACTGATGGAAGAAACATGTCATACAAACACACAGAGGAGACATAAGGCTGACTGATTATTAACAGAAGTGGCCAACTGAGAAATCTATCCTTCCTAACTATACTGCAAAGTTTGTTAGTGAGAAGTTCAGTAAAATAAGCCAAAATATTGTTCTGTAGCTGTGAATTCGTGCTAAAATGACTCACTTCCCTCAAGTTACTACAGCTTTATAACTCCAAGGTTGACTTCTTGCAACGTTACATACGATATACAAATATTTATGATCACAAAGAAGCACTTCAACTTAATCTGTATGAAGATTGTTTTATTGTTTCAAAGGGATGATGTTTCTGAAAACACTTAACTTTTTAAAATGCATTTAAAGACTCAAAGCAAAACAATTTTCTGAGCTGTATTTTCCCATACAGATATAATTATTATACTTATTACATAAAAGGCAGTCTAACACGCACTACAAAGAAACACAGATAAAGTAATGCTGAAAGTTTTTGGAAAATCCAATGGTAACTTGCTTATTTTACAGCAGGACAGCAAAAACAGCTCACAGCTGGCTCTAGGTAAGTGAATATATGATCTGGGAACTCAACCTGCAAGGTGTACAATAGTGCCAAACAGCACCTCACAAAGGTGATTTTGGATGCCTGGAACTTAATAGTTTGGTCTCAAATCTATCCTTGGCAACACAGAGTTACCCCCACACTCCTTCTGATTCTTCCCAGTGCTGTTGGTTTAAAGGGTATCTATGGATTCTGACAGAGCACACATCCAAGCTACTTCCAGACTTGGCTTGGCTCCACATGTTCATGCAGCAATGCCTCAGATCTAATGGATCCTAAAGCAACCAGTTGCATGGACATTATGATACCTAAACACTCAAGTTGAGCCTAAAAACAAGACTGGGTGTGAGAACTGTAGGAGTTTAACTCCACACTGTTGTAAATAAAGAATTGCCTACTTACGCCACGAAACAAAACCTGAGCACATACTGCCATCTACTGGGAAAAAAGCAAGCTAGTTCCCTACAAAACTGTTTTTCTGTTTGTGGTTCTTCCCACTGCACCTCATACCAAGATTAAACGTGATTATATTTCCTCAGCTGCAAGGAAATTGGCAAAACCCTCTACTCTTCCATTCTTACAACTGTGTAACACTAGAAGTGTACAGTATGTACAAATATCAAGCCACTATCCACAAGACACTAAGTTAAACTCCTGGGCCTTCTGCAGAATCCAAGTGCCTAGGTATCAGCAAAGGAGAAAGTTTAAGAATGCTGTGAGGGGTCTATATAATTAAAGCTGCTGGGTTGTATCAGGAGAACAACCTCTGTGCTGACGGAATGATCACATGCTTATTCCTGCTTTTTGTGGAGCCTGTTTATTAATCCAAATCAAGCATAGGATAATATAATTTAACAGACAAACCTAAGAAACAGTGAAATTACAAACAACCAATGAGGGTTATTTACATATTCTTTAGCACGCTCTTCAAATTTAGTCATTTTACAGCAAACAAGCAGGATAAGCCATTGAAGAGAAAGTTCTAAGTCCTACTTACCCCTTTTTCTGTTGCACAAATATCTGTATTTCCATAAAGTGTTCCAAGACCAATTACTTTGCCACCACTTGTCCGTATATCAATTTTATGGCTCTGAAAAAAGTTTAAAAATCATACAGTTAGGGTAACTTGTCTTCTAGTTACGGTTACCTTGTTTTCCAAGTTGTACCACATTAACCACTGCAAACTTTAGCCCTGCAAGCAGAACCAGATTTACAGAGTTTCACTGCACATAAATTCTAATTAAAATGGTTTTGCTTAAGGCAAATCTCAAGTTTTTAACAAATAAGCCAGGTTTCAAGTAAAAACTGCTCGACAGCCCTTATACCTTTCAGGTGTTGCTGCATACAACCAACAAGAGAAAAAAAATACAGAAATACACATAAACCAATCTCAAAAGGCCAAAAAAATAACACCAGGTCTTGAGAATGAAATGCAATCATTTGTAAAAGAGAAAAAAATCTTTAAAAAATCAGATTTAAATAATCTAATTGTATTCATAAGCTGCAACTTCAACAAATCTGACTTCAAGAAGTGTCCACATCAAAGTTCTTTTGCTTAAATTCACTAGCATAAACATTGGAATAACAGAATTTTTTAAAGTATTCAGCGATTTTTATACCTAACACTGAATTAAGCTTATACACACACACCCCCCTTTCCTTCGTTTTCCCACACCACCACCTCCATTTTCAGATATATTAGTTTCTACTGAAAAGGATATTACTCCCATGGATTGTATTTAATTTAGGATACCATCCTTAAATTTGACCATCACAAATATCATAAATATTCAAGAAAAATTATTAAACACCTTTCTGGATAAGGAACAAATTGCATTACCTAGGTTTAATCAGATGGCAAGAAGGTTAAGGACTTTAAAAAAATTACATCAAGTTTCCATTATGGAAAACATGGACATACACTTCTCCAACACATTCCTGAGGAAACACCAAGAACCAGAAGTCATAAGACAGGAAGAATTCTAGAGCAGGGTTTCTTTACCTTTGTGTTCAAGTCTTGCTTCCCCCTCTTCTTTTAAAGGTGTTCTCACAGTAAAATGTAACACCCCTTATTTGACACTACAGTAAGTGCTTCAGACCTTTCAAAGGCTGGAAATAACTCAGCTGTTCAGTTATACCTCAAAACACGTAAAATAGATTGTTCTCTCCTTATGCAGTAACATGATGAATTAAATGTTTCAATCTGGCATCACAGTTCCATTGAGGCAGTTACATCACGCTTGTTATCAGAAAAATGGTTAAACAGCAAATCCTCCAAATATATAACTTGAGGAGAATATAAGAACTCGCAAGATTGGAAGAACTAGTGCACAGCAAGGGCTCACCAGTATATCCACTGACAGTTCAGTAAAATAAAACCACAACATACACACTAATTCCCCCTATCCCAAAGTATTAGAACATCTTAAAAAAAACAACCAGGCTTTCAGAGGTAAGTATCTCTAGAGACACCTAATGGACAGAAGGATTTGCTGAGAGAAGAAACCCACTTATAATGGTCAAGTAGCTTTTTCACTAAGAGGGAATATTCTACCAGCTGAAAGAAAAAAGCACGGATTTGTCATAGGGCTTCTCTGAGCAAGGGAGAAGGGTTTGAGTAAAGAAGAGGTACAAGGCTGTCAAGGCCTTTACAGATGTCAAAGGAAAACCAGAAAAAATTGTTCAGAAGAAGAGAAGGACACTGGTGCAGGACAAATCAGGCTCAGACATGATGTATGGTGAGGAAGCATAGCAGGTCTTCTGCCAGTGTGAGCAAGATGCCTGGAAATTCTTGTTATCACCAGCACAGTCATAGAGTGAAAAGTAATTGCGGAACATGGAAACATAATTAAAGGGTCTCCCTGGTCACATTGTCACTGATGGACTGTAATAAGAAGCAGGAGGAAAAAATTAAAAAGAAGCAGCACCTTTGCTTCCTCAACAAAGAATTTGTGAATGATTCGTACTCTGAAGAAGACCTAGATGCTCTAACTGTATTTTGGAATTACTGCTGCTATCAGTTGACCTGGAGACTTGGAAGGAATAGGGTGAAGTGGACTTTAGCCAATTAAAAAACAACCACCACCCAAAAAAACTGCAAAACAAACCCCTCAATAAACCAACCCTCAACAAATCTCACTGCCTGGGTAATGTCTACCACACAAAAACTGCCAGGCAAAATCCATTAATAAGCCTCATAGAGACTCATTCTTTCTGTTCAATTACTAGCATGCATGATTAAGGAAAGTAGATGTCAAATCTCTAAGTCTTTCGTAAAGACACTGGAGATTGTAATAAAAAAATAGCATGTTTTTCGAATTACAAATTATACTAACAACTTCTTGTGAGTTAAGAAAATCAGCAGTTGTGAAGCTGTTTGCTGGTGCTCTTGAATAATCCCCACATGACCAGATTTTTTTCATTTAAAGTCATTCATTGATCAATGATCTTTTTCTCTCTCCTATAAAGAAAGGGTCTCCTGCTTTGGTACTTAATGAGGTTTGTTAATGACAGTGAAGGAACATTAAAACAGCTTAGTCCATCCAGGGGAGGGCATTATCACTTCAGTTTGCTCAGTAAAGCACATTCCCTAAAGGGGAATCAGCTCTTAAGCTTCACTACATCATCTGGTCTATAAGACTTTTAGTAGTTTTGGGAAAATCCTGAGGGCTAATACTTCTACTTCTCACTAATAATTCTGCTTCTGTGATAATACACAATACAATTCCTGAAGCTATATTAGAAAAAATTAGTTCAGTCACCTTAATAGAACTACAGTACTTAAAAACAAGATTAGACTGAAACCCAGATCTTAATTTTTATTCAAGATTTTTCACATCTTGGATTGTATTTGAGACAAGATTCCCAGAAGATAAGTTAGCGGTCTTCCCTCAAAATCATCTTTTTCCACGCCACCAAAAAAAATTCTTGATGTGATGGCAGGCCGTGATTACTGTTATTATTGCTGGTCGAAACCACCTTGTTTTTTCATATTATGCAGTTTCTCATGTACTGTTGTTTTCATTATTATATAACAGCATAATTTTTAAACAAAACTTCAGACAGACAACACATAGTACTGTTACCTTTTTGTTAGATTTTAGGTACCTTTCTAAGAGTAATATGGTCAGTTACACAGAATCTGGAAGGTTCAAGTTGTCTATAGTTCCTTAGATGTAGAGTAAACCTACCTTTATTGTATACTAAATCCTCCCTAAGCTCAGATTTCCCTATGTCCATTATAAAATCGTCTCTTACCACAATAGAGAAAAATCTGAAAAGCTCTTCTTTTGAATTTATACCAATTCCCACAGGTGGAATCCCAAACAATCAACTGAATTGGATAGCAAATAGCACCTAAGTCAGATAAACTGTGATTAATTTTACAACAGCTTATGTCAGCAAACTTGAAGCCTTAAGACTGAAAAAACAGGGTCACGCCTATGACACATACAGTGTATATCAGATATATTTCAGTCAGATATTTTGGACATGTAATGTCTAACTTCTGATTGAAAATTAACTTAAAGGGTTTGTCAATAGCTCTGATATATCCATTATAAAAAAAACCTCCAACCCCCGCCCCCCCAAAAAAACCAGCAGCATGCTGCAAAGTCTTGATTGAGCAGGCATAACTGTTAACCTACTAGACAGGAAATCCCAGTCTATTATTTTTCTCTTTGAGAGGCAGGGAAGACAGGGATCATGCTTACTGCTGTCAATGTTTCTGCTGGCTTCGGCTATCACAGATACATGGACTTCTGACTCCACATGATTTACTGTCATTGACTTTGTGCCGTAATTGTATGCAATAATTAGAGGTGAGGTGCTAGACACATTGTAATACTGTAAGTGTTGCAATGAGAAATACCAGAGCACTTCTCATCTCCAGAACTGGTATTTAAATTTTGACACTATATTCCACAACACAATCCCTTTTCAAACAGTGGGGGAGGGTTCTCTGTACCTTTATTGACTGCAAGACACTAGTCCCCTTCTCTGTTTCTATTTCGCAGTTATCACATTCTATTTTCTGAATCTTCACGCAGCCAGTCCCTGACGTCTTGATATCCAAATCTAGAATTAAAAGAGTTTTATTAGCCACAGAAAAGTCAGATATCTTTAACATAGTATTTGATCATGTTATACAGTAACCATATGCAGTAAGGAAAAAGAGCAGCTTCTTTGTTATTTAAGAACTTGCTTGCTAAGTCTGGCCACGCACTTTGACCTGCATGAACAGTCACTATCGACACTGAAAGTTGAGTAAGTAATCCTGTGTATGAGCCATCCAGCTCCAGGAAAGAACATTAAAAGGCAGAAGAATGACTGTAACCTCTGGCGAGGAATCAGGAGGGTGTGATCTTTTAGTGAAGTCTCATCTTTTTTCTTTTTTAACTCCACCTCCATCTCCTATCTACCCTAGCCACCAATTCCATTAGAAATTCTACTGAGACACTTGGGCACCCTGACACACATTTTGGGGTAGAAGGTTGGAGGGTGTCTGAGGTCACATGTAGATGGACAAATACACAGGCCTTGCTGCTCCATTAGCCAGCATCACAACCCCAACACTTGACAACAGATGTTGGTCTGCGTCATTCTCCCCAGACTTCTGGAAAGCCTGGCATTCCCCTGGCAGGAAGAAGCATGTTTACCTCTAGTCCGAGCCACCTCACCTAGCTACTGTTTGTAGACTCCCACAAAGAAAAATCACTAGGTCTTGTAGAAAACATGCAGGAGCAGCAAAAGCATTTTTCTGCCACTTGTCTCATTCTTGGGTTTAAGGAATGGGAAGAAGTTTGAGAATGTACAGTCTGGGGATTCTGCCTATATTAATAACCATTTATAGTAATCATTTATATTAATGACCACCCTAGTGACTGGCAAAATGTAAAAGCAGGAGAGGAAAAAAGTGATTTTGTTCTTCTAAGGATAAAAGGCAGAAAGGAGAAACAGAAAAATTGAACAGCAATCAGAAGTGTTTGCTGCAAGACACAACTGAAGGGATAAGAGATAGTGAGCCCCATTACTCCCTAAAGGAAAGGAGATTATCTGGTAAAGAAACCTTCATTTAAGCAAATGTGAAAGTCTTTCCTTCACTGCCAGTACCTGCTAAGGTTACCAGAAAGATGAAAAGAATAATCAGAATGTGCAAAACAAGCTTTGCCGCAATGAGATTCCCAAGTCAGACCCGTGACCCAGCAGAGCCTGAAGATCAACCCTGTCACACTGCTGCCCAGCACAGGCGCTTCCTGGAACCACGACAACAGTAAGCTTGCAGATCATGAAGATGAGAGACTGAGAGCTCCAATTAACAACAAACAGAAATTTTGTTACCTGACAAACCAGGAGAACCCAAAAGACAGAGCTAAAACACATCATCTTTGCAGCAAGCACGTTAACTTATGGCTGCAGTAAGACAAGAGGTTAAATTTAGTGAAGGATGTAGACTGTGTTCACAGGTAACAATTCCTTAAGAAAAAGGGCTACGAGAGGTAGACTGGAAAGCAGTGTTGTTTTTGAACAACCTGTTTTGTCCCAGACTGCTCAATTCACCCACTGGACAACTGCACAGTGCTTGGGAGGATCTACAACCGAGAATTTTGCTATTTTGCTTTGTGAGAAGAGAGTCCCAAAAGCCAGTTTGCTTGTGCAAATCTTTTGATTCAATCAGCTTGAAACCCTCCTGCTCTTATTGCTTCTGTCAAAAGGGATGAGGAAAAGGGGCTTGCAAATGCTCAGTTTAGCCAGGATACAAACTCACCAAGACTTTTACAAGAAAAAGGTTCATAAAAGAACTTCTGATCCCATAGAGCATATTACGGCCATCATTGAAAGGTGGGTTAGTAATGTAATCCTAGCTATCAAAGATGGTGCTAAAAGAGGATCCAAAAGTCTGGAAATTCATAAATATGTCATTAAGAAACACCAGGGACTTATGGAAATATCCTTTATGCATTGATCCTCTGCAGAGTAACAGCTCTTTTCTAGCCTTGATATAGCAAAATTTAGTGGATAAGGAATTGAGCTCCTCTGTCTCTTTCCCTCTGACTTCCTGAACCAAGGATAAACATCTCCATAAAGAAGCAGGCTGAAAGCTGGATAATATTGCCAATGAAACTTTAACAAGGAGGAACAAGATACAATCTGTTTCAGTGCCAAAACTCCAAAAATAGCCTGAATCCTCCCTAGCAAAAACAAGGGTTGAAGCCAACTTTAGCCACATAAACCACAAAGAATGTATGAAGATCTTTGTGGTGTAAAAGATTCCTATCAGAAATAAAGGTATATAGGAAAAAGAAACACTTTGGTATTAGAATGTAGGCAGGGGTACCCCAGGGTATTTAAGCACCCCAGTCATTAAGTTACCTTAAGCTGTAATACTTGAAATAGATTGGATAATTATTTATTTTCAGATGACTCAGCAGCCCTAGACTACTAGAATTATCTCAAATTATGGTTATGCAAGGCCTCAGTTAGCTTTACTTCTGAGTACTCACATAGTCAATGTACAGTATCCAGAAATCAAAGAGCAGCTTTTGGGTTTAATTAACACATGAGAAAATAAATAAGCTTGATTAGACAGAAATTCCTTGACATCTGCCATCGATGAAGGTTAAATGTATCAGAGAGGATTATCAGATCATGTGTGATATTGAAATACTATGCAGAGCTCAAAACTAGACACTAAGACAAACAGAGGATCTTTTGGTACTTGCCCTACTAAGCTTCTTACAGGTTACCTTAGGTTTAAAATGCATACTTAAGATCAGCATCTTCTTAGGTGCTCTTTAGGCACTAAGGAGTTTTAGATAACTTGCAGCTTCCTGGATGAGCTCCAACCTAAATTGCGAAAGCTGTTATGAAATGCCTTAACTTCCAAAGTGAAGAAAACAAGAACACTGAAAAGACATTCACATCAACCTCTCAACTTCTTACAGCTAAGCAACTGATAGAGCTCAGGCAAAACTGTCTAAGCAGAGCAGAGTTAACATCCTCCTCACGCATCCAAGGAAAGCCAGAGAAAAGCCAAAGTGTTTGCAGAGCAACAACAGCTCCTTTCTGGTTTGAGATGTTTTTACACATGATAAGATTTTTTGCAATGCAAAGATATGCAATGATATTTAATGGGTAATTCTTTTGCAAATAAACAAACAGAGCAACTCCAGGACAAACTAATACTCAGAAGATCAGAAAAGCAAACTAGAGCTGAAAGGACACTTAAAAGTAGAACCTCAGTGGCAAGCAAAAATTCTACTTCACCGAGTAAACACTTTTTAAAAACCCACACAACATTTTTTTGTAAATATATCTCTAGTGCACCTGCGTAATAGCATGAAGAGACAATACTAACATCATGCTAGTTATGGGGTAACAAAGAGCAACTTGTGGAAGGACATTACAATCCACAGATTGTCCAGGGAATTGCATGAGCTTACCACAAACTCAAGTGGAACAGCTTAGAAACCTGCAAAAAAAGAAAACCTGTTTCAAGAAGAAAGCCCCTAAGACTGTCTGCAGCGTTGGCTGACATTCAGAATATAGAAAGAATCTCAAAGACAGGACAAAAGCTAAATTATTTTTTTACATCAATCAGGATTCATTATTGAGACTTTTAGGAAGGCTCCCCACATTGAAATCCTTTATGAAGGCTGAGATACTCCACATCTTAATACAATGAATTCTGCCCCTCAAGGATATGGAGTGACTTTTAATAGTCCCTCAGAGATCCTGGAGAAACTGAAATATTACATGATTACCGTGTCTAGACACACCTGGTACCAGAGAATTGAAGGGTAATAAATGGGACACTGGGTTTGTTTGATTCTCAGCAATTATGGGATGGACTCTGTGAATGTGCTACAGACAAGTCAAGGTAATCTTGGTGCTTCCCAAGCAAGGGAGGAAAAGAAATAAAAAGAGCTGTAAGATTTTAACTGAAAATTCTCAGGTAAGAGTCAAGACTACAAGACTCTTGGAGGAGACAAGTCTTGCTACAGTTCTGTGACAGAGACAATGAATACAGAGGTAACAGCTGATCTATTTAAGAGAATAAACTTAGATTTTCAAATGTCTTTAACAATATCCTTAGTTCCCTATTGTCTTTCAGCTATAAGCTATGCACCACCTTAACAGTACAAGAAGCTGGAAATCAGCACAAATAGCAAGGTTGAAAACTTATCAGTGACACCAAATTATTCAGACTAATTAAAAACTCACTGACAAATTGCAGGAAGACCTTGGAATGCCACATACTCAAATGCTAAAATAGCAGGAAATTAAATTGTGGGACTCTGCCAAGAGTTTACCAGGAAGCTTTCATCCTGAAACTGTTTCCATGGGTAAAGGGACACTCAGAAGAGATTCACTGAGGGGCTGAGCTGTATCGGGCTCTGAAAATCCTGTGATGAAAACAGTTGGCAGCTATGAGAATGCTTAGATGAAATATCATTTACATTTGTTCTGTTCTTACTCTTCCCTGAGCATGTGCTTATGACCAGAGACAGGGCAGTGGGCTGCTGGACTCATGGTAGGAATCAGTATGGCCATTCTGACAGAGCAAATCACAGATGCCCCTGATTTTAGTTATAAAACATTTGTGCATATATTAGTTGCTAGGAAACAAAACAGACCCTAAGTTTTGATAAACATATTTAAGAAACACCCCTTCGGTTATAAGCAGTGTTTTTTAAAAAAAGTAAATTATAGGGATGAGTAACACTGGAAAATGTGAGAATGGTGTAATGTAAAACCCATAGGACTTCTCCATTTTGAATTATATACTGTTCAGGTCCTTCTAAAAGAAAACAAGAAAAATAAAAGCATGTTGCAGAATTTACCCTAAGATAGAGTGTGGGGGGAAAAAGTAAAGTAAGATAAAAGGTGCAGAATATCTTTGCTGCATGTAACATCATATTCTACAAAAGTCATAAATTACATGTATGAAGAGTAAGTAGGGTGGGATCATTCATGATTTCTCATATCGCAGCTGCAGCACGGCATCAAATGAAATAAAGCACCAGTCTTGAATAACTTTAAGCAAAACAAGAGACCAGGTGCACTGTACATCAAAAAGTTTTTTCAGCATGGTAAAGCATTCTGCACTGTATAGGAAATTGGCCAAATCCATAGGAAAAACCAAAAACACATTAATGGCTGAACGCAAATCTCTGAGTTTGTACTCCCTAAACTTAGGGCCACTGTCAGAATTTCAGTTCAGCAGAGATGTTTAACGCTTTCAGCCACTACAGATGCTCTCCCAAATCGTGTTCCATACAAGAAACCCTGCACAGATTTTAGCCTTGTGCTCAAAAAGATAACTCAATGTTTGCACTGGACAAAGGAGCCCTCCCATATCTCATCTGTATCGTTACCTTCAATGCCTTTTTGATCCTGGGGATAGCCACTCAGCATAACAAACACTAATGGAGCTGGTGGATCCAACAACCCTACAGGGAACAGCCCTTGGAGAGCAGGCGTGCACAGCTCATGCTGAGGATGCTGTCTGGAGCCGGGTCTTCTACGGAGCAGCAGCTGCCAGAGCACAAATGACAGCGCCCGTTCTAAGTGCCACTCACCAGCTGAAGTTTTAGCACTAACTACTGCTGGCAAAAAGGTCTGCAACATATCACGTATCCAAACACCCAAGAAGTCAAGAAACAAAGAATGAAAACGGGATGTTTTGAATTAGCGAGGGCACGATGCCGTTCCACAACACCGGCTTCCAGCCGAAGCAGCGGCGCCAGCCCAGACCCCGATGAGCTCCCCCCCGATCCGTGCACCTCCCCCGCACCCACCGAACTTCACCGGCGTCCGGATGTCCACGGCGGCCTTGCTGTCCACGCCGTCCGCCACGATCGCCACCTGCCCCAGCGCCTCGTCGTGCTCCACCCGCACCGGGTCCCGCTCCCGCCCGTGGCGCCCAGGGCTGCCGCCGCTCACGGCCACCAGGACCCGGTCCGCGCCCGGGCAGCGCTGCGGGTCCAGCGGGCGGACGCTCACCTGGCACGGCAGCCGAACCCGCAGCCGCCCCCGCGGGCTCACCGACAGCGCCCACTCTCGCGGCGGAGNCCGCGGAGGCTCCTGGGAGACGTAGTTCTGCAGAGCGCGGAAGGAACTACAGCAGGGCCCGCAGGCCTATCGGAGAGCGGGGAGGGCGGGGCATTGCCGAGAGTCTGCTGCTATTGGGCGGCGGGGCGGAACGCCGTAGCCAATCAGAAGCGGAGGGCAGCCGAGGCGGGCGGAGGCCGTGCGCCGGTCGCCACAGCGACGGGGACGCCGCTCGAACGGGCCGGGACCTGCGGTGGCCGGGAGGGACTCAAGGGGGCCGAGGCCCAGGCCGAGGCCGGGGCCGAGGCCGAGAGAGGCAAAGCTGCAGCTCCGACGTACAGGCGGGAAGCGAGTCCAGCGGCGCCGCCACCGCCCTGTCTGAAGAGTCGCTGAGGGCCGGGCGTGCGATCCCCGCGCGGGGCCCAGGGCGGTGCCGTGTCGCGCGTGAGGAGACGAGGTACCCGGGGCAGCCTGCTCTTCATTGCACTTTAGCCTACAGCCAGTCTGCGTGTGTTGCAATGTCCTCGATCAGCCGATGTAGAAGCAGTTTGGCAGATGTGTTGGAAAATCAGTTATTTGTTGTTGGGTTTTTTAAATGATAGTGCAAAGCACCAGAATTGCTCTCTGTCAGTAAGTTTTGGTCAATATGTTATGTATTGTACTCCTTTTTAGCAGTTCTAAAACCAAGCAAATAAATATTTTCCTGAGCTCTACACAAATACGCCATGAGACAATTGTCCTTACAGGGTTTACAAACAAGTGGGGAACCACTTAATTCAGTTTAAAAGACTTTTCTGGACTTTATAGCCCACATTATCATTGTATAAAAATTTAAAAAAAATGAGGCGGGCCCTGTGGGCAATAGATGATATTCAGTCAGGGGCTGAATTCTTGTCACAGTTGTAGTTTACTGCCAGTAATAAGAGAGAAACATGCACAGAAAGCCACAATGTCTTAGGGACATTGCAACACAAGAAATAATGAAATCTGTGCCTGTTACTTAATTACTGTCTCCCTTTTGCACTCCATGTGTTTCTTTTTCATAAATAACTATACAAGCATGATACTTAGTCATCAAACACTTTTCATCTCATTAGCCCTGTTTCCATTTCTGTCACTGTCTGGCTTTGATTATTTATGAGTCTGAAATGACATCTCAGTTCCAAGAGGAAAGAAGATTGCCCTAGTTTTTTGGTCTGTCAGTAATTTTCAGTGTGGAAAGTTTAATATTCACCAATAAAGCCCTTTAAGTTAAATGATTTCATTGGTTTACCTTACTCAGTCTCAAAAAATCATTAGGTGAAACATAAAAAGGGCCAGCCTGGTTTATGATAATCTAGTATAGAAAAATAGAATTCTAGAAAGTCCAAAATGTATCAAGAAATATCTTGGGACATGATGGAGGCTGGAAGTTATTTTTTTCAAATCTTCAGGAATAGTTGATTTTGGGGAAAAAAACCTACAAAATTCTCACCCTTGAACATACCAAATTTGGATATCAGACTGTTTGTCACGGAAAGTTACAGATGTGTAAGGAATGTGTTGCAATCTGCTATGACTCCACTAGATGACAGCCAGTTCAGCAAATAACTCCGTGATCCCACTGTTCCAAGGGAATCCGGTCTCTGGTAAGGTGGGGCTCACTGCTGCCCCCCTTTTTTCCTGGGTCAGTGCTGCTGTTCCTTATCCTTGACTCCCACCTCCTCTAAAACGACAGTGTTGCTTTCCCACAGCCCTCTTTTCCTTCAGGATCTTGGTATTTGATGCTTCTCAAGTAGGCAGAAGTTTATCAGTACCCACAATACACAGTAAACTGAGCTCTGCATCTCCTTTAATATTGTTGGGGTTTGCGTAGTTGAGAAGTTAGTTCAGGAGACCATTTCAAGATGCTTAAGCCTCAGTTGTGTTTATATTTCATTGTTGCTGTTGGGTTTTCTCATTAGATACATTCTAAGCGTACTCACATTGTTAAAAATACTGAACAAAACAGATAAGAAGTAATTGCTAGGGAGTTCTTTCTCCATACATGTGAAACCTCGTGTGTAATGTTTTACTTATGTCATCTATATTTTTGCTATATTGATTTTGATTAACTTTCATGTTCTTGTTTGGATCAGCTGGTATAGCATGTAACAGACTCCAACAGTGAAAGAGTATTTATTTATTTGTTTGTTTGTTTGTTTTCCTCTTTTGTTTTCTGACTTGCCATTTGCAGGAAAAGAAAGCTATATCAAATTTATAAGTGAAGATTTAATTAGAGCTCCACTTTTGATAGCTGCATGATTTCTTAGTGAATTACAATGCTTATTTGCCATTTTACCAGATATTGGTGGTGTTGTATGCCAAAGAATATTCAGTATTTAATGCAAAAGATAAAAAAACCCCTAGAACTTATAAAGTGATATAAAATAGGTTTTAAGCCAAAGCATTATCAGAGGTACTTTTAGGCTAAGGTGAGAGAGAGATTTCAAGTAAAGAGGAATTAAATTAAAAATATTTACAGGAGAGGCTGTAGAAGGAATACATTTTTCTAAATTTTGTATTTGGAATTTATCACGGAATAATCACAAACTGCTGCAAGTACCCACAGGGTATAAAGTTAGTCTGCCTGGGCAGGGTTAATTTTACCCATTTGCTATAATTGTAATGAAGAAGTAATTTGACTTCACTTCTTAAGGAAAATAGGGCCACCTTTATTTGTATTTTGGCTTTTTTTAGTGGTGTATTTCTGAACTGGTTCCTTGAATCTTCTCAGTTCTCAAGGTGTATCTGGGGTTCAGTGGTTAGGCAAATTATGTTTTGTTTGTTTTCTCCTCTGTACTTCAATGTTGCAAAGCATGCAATGGTCTGGATTGCAGGGATGTTTTGTTTGTCACGCTACCAGAAATTTTCTGAGGAAATTAAGTTCCTCATGGAAACCATGTGAAATGGGAAGTGGCAAATCTTACCATTATCTTATCTTGGCCATATCTAATTAGAACTCCAGCAGATAAAGTCTGTATGTGGCTCAGGGTGATTCTATCCCAAGTAGCAGAGACTTGAAAACAAGGGGGAACAGTGGAACTTATGACAGAAATTGTTGGGCAGTTTAGGCATGTGGTGTGGTATGTGATGTGCTCTCATTTCCCCAAAGCAGTGAGGCTGTACAGTCTAATTGAACAATTTATTCTGGTTCACATATGTATTATAATGTCCTATTGTACGTGATGTAATTTTAAATTTAATTATCATTTAATGCTGGCATGGTGTTGTTGTTTAAAGACACATCCCTCCATGCTGAAGCACAGGCTCTGCCCAGTCAAAACAGAAGTTCTGCTTCTTTAACATTAGGGAAAAAGCATAAGAAAATAGAACTGTAGGGGGTGGAAAGTGGATCACCATGTGATCGAATAAATCTATGGTGCTCCTGTTATTAATATTATCTGTAGGTCTCATCCTTTTTCTTTGAAGAGGATATGGTAGAACTGAAAAAGCTTTGGAGAAGGATGATAAGGACAGTGGAAGGCAGAGAAGGGCTTTCATGCCAGTGACAGCAGGTGGATTGGCTGCTTCAGCCTAGAAACAGGATTATCACATGAAGATTCAACATTAGGAATAAACCTAGTGTCATAGAAACGTTGTGGTTATTCAGTGACTCATCCAGTAAAAGAACTAGGTGACATCAAGGAGCCAGATTCAAAAGCAGCAAGAAGCACTGGTTACTCATGTCATGCAGAGGTAAAATGAAAATCTCCACTGCCCTGGATTTTACCAATACTGAAAGTTTTGTATGAGTTCAAGGAGAAAGGGGGTGGGTTCAGGGAAGCATCACCACACCATGACTGATGGGGAACTTCTGTCCCTCCCCAGGCATCCAGTGTAGGCTGGAAGTCTGCAGAGATAATTGATGCATCTTTATACATGGACCTGCATCTCTTTATGCTCAGAATAAAATTTTACTACTTTTTGCATCTGTCTCTCTGAAAAGAGTCAATGCAGCTAAGTGTCACCTACCTGGATTCTGCACTGATTTGTGTATCAACACTGCTGTTTGCTAGAGAGTGACAGAAGTAAAAATGCTGAAATTAGTTTTGGGAATCTGAGTTCAGACTTTTATTATTATTGTTGCCCTGAAGCTGTTTCACAAGACATTTCTCAGCCTGATTTGACCCGTGTTCCAAAACAGCCTTGTAATTCCTGTTCTCTGCAATTCTGTGTCTTGGATCAAGGCTGTGATATTATTTGTAGTTTTACAGTTTGAAAATATCCATACTTGTTGGGCTATTCCCTGAAGTTAGAAATCATACCACCTTTCATTCCTATTTCAGTTAGAGAGTTTATTTACCAAATACTGCAGACACAAATTTTCCACTTTGCTTTTTGAAGTTTATAGATCCAATTTTATATAAGCTGAAATATATATTTAGTAATGTAGTAGGTAATGGCATAATGCTAAACCTGTTTCAAAGTCCCATAAACATACGTATGTTTTGTTAGAGTCTGCCCCCTCTTAAAACCACATAGAGACAAGGGCTTGTCATACCAGCTGAGGCTGTCTAATGATTTTTCTCTGTCTCAGATTTCTAGAGTTGTGTCTTAACATAATATTATAAACTTTTCAGATTCAGAAGATTTTTTTGGTCTCTCTCTGCCCAGCAAACTGGAGTTTTGGTGAGAACTCTTTTGTACTACTGTACTGGGAGGAGGTATATTTTTGACTAATGTCAACTGTGTGTTTCACATACAAGTATCGACAAATATGCCTACACTCATGGAACTCCCACATTTCAGCATTGTTCTACTTAGAGTTTCTGCCACGGTGCTTTTCCCTCTAAGTTCTTTCAATAAGTTGAGAGGAATAAATAAAGCAACAGTAGCCATAAACAACAAATGCATATGCTAAAATTCAGTAGTTCTTTACAGATGAAAAGTCTCTCTCTATTTATAAGTGTGTATACGTGTTTATGTACAGTAATTCAGAGTTTATTTCTTGGCCTCTGTGATGTTTACAGTTATTTCACAATGTTTTGACTCCTCCAGGAGGGATCATGAAATTGCTTTTTTTTTCTGTAAGCAAATACAGACACTGATATCTCTCTAAAAGTCAAAATGTTCCTGAAGGAATTCCAAGCAGCACTGAAGAAAGTAATAAACTTGCCAGTTTAACTTTCAATACCTTTATAGACAAGTGACTTTTCAAAAGGTGAATACAAACAACACAGCATTTTTGTATCCATTTTCCCACCACAATTATAAAAAGAAATTATATTTTTCTTAACTGTCAGTTTTCTGGCTGTGGAATAGCAAATTGCTCTGGCTTTCATTGGAGAGATCTGGTATATATTCTTGAAATATTCTCAAAATTTCTTCTTAATTTTATTACAGTTTCAATTTTGGTTGTCCTTTATTTATAGTAAGATGCTCTCTTTTAAAAAAGACAAAGGTCTCCCATATGTTATGTGAAAGGCTGAATGACGTCGACTGCCTAATTTGAAGAGGATTCTGCATCTTTGGCAGCTGATATGGGTTTTATAATGATCTGGTTCCATAGCAGAATACAATGTCTTCTGCATAATAGCTAATGTAGAAAGACTTTCTGGTATCAGGTGAACATTTGCAAAAGCTGACGATCTTTCTCCCAAAATTTTACACTAAAATGCTGTGATACTGATTGTTCGTTCCTGTCATCTACAGACAACTTCAGTGAACTTGTGAAGGAATTCTTTAATTCCTCCATCTGTGCTCCATCTCCACTTTCCTCTGTGCTTTGCTCTATAAATGCTCTATGCCTCCTCTATCTCACTATGTCATGGCAAGATTTCTGTGTGCCTCACGAGCCCCTCTTCCCTTCTCTTCCCTCTGTAAGATGCTTATTGCCTCTGTTTGATCATCCCATGTCTCTTATATCTTTTTCCTGAAATGTTTTTGTGATCTTTCATGCTTCTTTATGCAAAAGGTTGGTATTTTAAAACTCTTTGGATATACAAAACTCTTAAGATGCTGTTAATGCCAGAAGATGAATTTGTCAGATATTAATCCACATTTGATACAATGATGAGGACCAACCTGATGGACACTGCTGTCTTACCATGGTACCAGGAGCACTGTATCCCCTAGTATTCTACCTCCCATTTCCCTCATCCACACTGGCATTTTCACACACTTCTGAGAGTTCTGATGAACAGAATGTTCTGAATGGGAACAAAATTCTCAAGTGCTGGACCAAGCTGGTAAACACAAAGTGAAGTTACATGAAATTATAGAAACTTTATGGCATTAAGTCTCATCTTGATGAGAAGTAATTACTAAATGTCCTTGATCTAACTGTTTCTAATGCAAGTATCTTAGAGGTTTCTATTCCTAAATGACAGCCATGAATAGGGAATTTTCTCAAATATAAGTGTAGCAAAATGATCTTTTCCAATACCCTACTTGTTCCAACTTTCTTTATTTTCTCTCTTTGTGCATTTATTAAAAGACTGTGTTACCTAACTGGAATAAGAGCTTTCTTTAGGATATTTTTAAAATACTCAAAAGAATGGTAGAATGATAGGGCAGCCTCTTGCATTAAGTCTTTCATGAAGTTGTAACTGGAGACTTACCTAGTTTGCTCACATGGTGACTTCTATGGTTTGAATGTGGGTCTGACATGTTGATGTAGTGGTTTTTACACTACACATTTATCTTTCACAATCATATATATCCCTGGATCTAATGAACTGTACTGGTATTTTTGTTACATTCTAGAGCTTTAAACAATGAGTCAGACTGGTGAAGGAAGTCCCACTGACACGGAATTGGCAACCGAGAATGAGTCACCTACCCATGCGCCAACTCCAACAGCTCATAGCCAGGACGAGGGACCCACTGACATAAGAGCAAGTCCTGCATTTCAGTGTTTAGATGAGGTACCATGTGACCCAGCTTTTCTGTCTGTAACAGTGCAAAGTAGTCATTCTGAAATGTATCTTTTGTTGTTAATAATTGAAGGTCATTACCATAGACTATCTATATCTTCCCCATTTCTTTGATTTTTTTTCTAAGTGATAAGAAAATTTTGTGAAGCACTATCATATTCTTGCTGGAGATGCTGTGATTGATAGATAACCATGTTATTTTTTTTAGTGGTCATGGCCTTAAGGGGAATGAGAATAAAGAGGTCTTGGTTTTGGTCTTGTAGTATTCTCTCTGTAGAGGTAATTGCATTGTGATTTTTAAAAAGGCTCCATGGCTGCAGGAAAAATCACAGGTAAGTGGCTCCTGAGGCACTAGTAACTGATGGTGATAGAAGAAACCTTTTGGAACTCAGTTTCTTTTGCAGATTTTTTTGTGTTAAGGAATCTTTCAGATTACTAGAAATACTTTAAATTTTAAGATATCAAATACAGATCAAATAGAATCCTTTAAAATGTAGGTCAGAAGAGTCATTAAGAGATAATCTAAATCAAAGTTTGTACTGAAGTGGATTGTCTACAGATATTTATCTAATTTGTTCTTTATATCTTTAATTGATGGAGATAGCTCTTTGGGTATCCTCTTCCAGCATGTCATCATTGCCAGAGTTTTATAAGAAGTTTTCTCTATATCCCAGTTTAAGTTTCCTTTGTACTGAATAATGCACTTCACACATTAAAAATGGAGACCAGCCAATTTCTGCCCTCTTTATAGTAGAAAATGTACATCTCTCTTGTATCCTTAGCAGGCTTTGTTCATACTTCGTGTTTTTCTCAACGTTCTTACCTAAAGTTGCTTTACCTTGGCCTCTTTCCATCTTGGATCTGTCAGATCAGTTTGCCAGCCCGGCTCTCATTCGCTGCCTACAACCGAAGGTCAGGAGAATGGACAGGACAAGAATTTGGAGTGAAGGGGAAAATAGGACTGGCCCTTTCCTATCCTGCAATTAGATCATACTGAACATGGCATGAAGCTGCTGCTTTCAGTCCAGTGCCAGTGTATGGGGAGCCCACAGCTTCCAGTATTGTTGCAGCACAAACCCCCTTTCTTCAGTCCAAGGCAGCAGCAAAAGTGCCCTGACATCCCTTCTAAAATATATTCTGCATTTCAGCTTTGTTTTCCTTATTTTTAACCATGGTGAAAATTTATTTTTCTAGACTTATTCTAGAAAATTATTAGATAATTTGCCTGATAATTTTCCTCAAAAAAAAGTCTTTCCGAAGAGGTTATTCTGCATATCAAATTTAAGGCTACCTTGTTTAACACTGATAACATTGTAAACCATTAATGGCAAATACAGGGTAGCCTTAGTGTTTAGAGTTGTTCCCAATTCAGGAAAAAACATGCTGTGGAAAACTAAAGTAAGCAATTTGCATAATATTTCATAAATGAGGTCTTTTGAGTCATTTTGTCAATTTCTAGAAGGGAACTATGACTCATTTATTTTACCATAATTTTTAACAGTTTGCACTTGTACTTTATGGGTGAGTTTGGCTTTTCATCACTTATTCACATTTCTTCTCTTCCACTGACGTATTTGTTTTCTTTTGTTGAACTTTATACATAATTCAGTGATAAATATATGACTTCGGTCACCATAGAGGTTGTTGCATTGATGCTGGCTTCAACTTCTTGGAATAGCTTTCAGGATTTTTCCACAGAAAAGAAATTGTATCGTATTATCTCAGTTTCACTGACTGGTCAGCCTGCGCAGCATATATTTATCAGAAGGGACACCTTTTGTTCTTATAGGATTTCTTTAAAAACAGATACATGCCCTCTTCCAGTCAAGCCAGTCTCGTTTTTCTCATGTAAGCAGCAGATACTCAAACATACAAAGTGCAAGAAGTCAAACATGCATACTTTCTCTCCTTTATTTTTAATAAAACATGGTAACATTATTTAGCTTTGTGGGTTAGGTAGAAATATTAAAAACTTGACAGAGTTTGAACAAAAGCCATCCACTTCATTATGACTTCTTTCCACCAAGTGTTTTTATTTATTACCAAGTTGACATCGTCCTGTTCTGTTGAGTGCTGCCATACATTTCGCAAAATGAACTTTCCACTTCTTTTAGCCTTTGTTGTTATGTCCTTGAAATAAAGATCTTTGCTCTAGCACTTCTAATTGAATTTCTTGACTTGTGAATCTTTCCTCATACCTTGGTTTCTTCTAGTGTTGGAAATAAATCAATCTGCATCATGTTCATAACTTTCATGGTAAACTACATAGCCTAGTACCTGTGTGATGAAGTAAGTATATCACTTGAATAAATGCTACATTAATATGCAATAAATTATGCCAATTTTATTTTGATTTTAGTGTGTTATAGGCCATGTATACGTAATCTGATTCTTAAAAGGCAGCAAAAAATGTATTGAGTTTTGTCATACATGTACCTTGTCTAAATTTAAAGAGCCACTATTTTATTAAAGTGATAATTTCTAGTAGTTAGCTTCAACAGAATTATCTAAATTTGTATTCACCCTTTGCATGCAAATTTATAATTTTTTTGCAACAGATGGTTATATAATACATTTAACCTCTCCCTTTATATAATACATTTAACCTCTCCCTTATATCATCCTTGCTACAACAATACTGTTACTGCTAAAGCAGCAGAAGACAAACTGAAATTGTCATTTGAATAGAAAAAGCAACCAAACATGACATGAAACTGGATTAAATTCTCAAAATTACAAGATTCTGCAGAATGAAAATTTTAAAAGACCAATTAATAATTGCCTCCTGCCCCAAAAAAGAGAATTTTTGCTCTTCATCAGGTTGCACAGTAAGATTTTTTCCCCTCTGGCCACTCAAGTTGTGTTCTACTTTCCTCCACCTGATCCAGTTTTAATGGGAACATAAATAAATAAAGCATCATTTGTCATAATGATGTTTTTGATGTTTAGTTTGTAATCTATTACAGTTTTCTAATCCTCTTCTGTTGCTTAATTTTTGTTTTGTTGCCCAAATCACAATCCCAGACACAATTTTTTTGTGTCTTTTTGGGGTCTTTTTGACCCCTACTCTATGCATCTTCCCAGTCTGATAGTGAATCAAACAAAAAACCGAAGAGAAATCAAATGGTGAATATCTTCCGAGTTTGAATCTTTTACTCAAGGCAATGTCTTGTGCTTTTTCTCTCTCTTCCTTTTGTTGAAGTGTTCTTAGGCTAGAAAGATAGTTCAGTCGAATGTATACATTCATTTTTAAAACCATGCCAGAAAAATTATTCTGCAACATTTATCTTGCATGTTTTTGCAGTGGACACTCTGAGGCAGCTATTAATTCTGCAGAATAGTGTACTTGTGAATGAAAAGTGCTTTACTATTTACCAGATCCAGTGAGTGGGTAACTTGTTTGGAAGGTACCACAATAATCCCTTTCTGCTAACAAACGTCATCCATTTATTTGCTAAATCTAAACCTGCAAAAGAATAAACTCCTTTGTGAGATATTCCTGGCTGGTCTATTGCAAACTGTTGCACTCTGCATCCTGTAAAATGTTCAGTGCCCCTTATGTGATACCAGCACCAAATCTTTCATTTGTGCTGCTTTTTTTGATGGAAATTGTCAGTATCATGCTACATTTCTTCATCACTGATGTCCATCATCCTGTTGCCATCAAGAAGCAGAAAGAACCTTTCGTGAGTATTTTTCCTTACTATTTTGAAACTCAGAGTCTTTCTGAGATAAATGAATTTATATTCCTGTCTGCCAGAGGTGGTTGAGCTGCTAATAAATATGCTAACCAAAATCTCAATTCTAGTGGAAACATAGAGCAAAATCTCCATGCTTGCCAAAAAATCAATAAAGAGTTCTCAGGAAAAGTTTGTTTCTGATTATCTGATCCTGATTCACGTCTATCTGCTATCTGGAAGAGCTTTAAAGTCATAGAACGATGCATATATTCAGTGTTTGAATGTTGTTTAAGGAGAGAAAGGTACTTCTCATTTTTCTCTTTTTTCTCATCTGTGCTACAGGAAAGAAGAGGAAGTCACATAAAGGTTGGCTACAGCTTTCAAATATAAATACTAAGAATCAATATTTAATATAATTCTTCAGTGGCATAATGACATCTAACAACACCATTCTAGAAATTACAGTTGTTTCTGATTTCTTTTGCTAACAAACTGGTTTTTAATTCTCTCCTAACTTAGGTTAAATGGTGATGTAAACAACTTTCCTTTAAGAAAAATGTTTATTTATCTTTAAATGAAAAGTTTCCTGGAAAAGCTACCCTGGTAGATTAGGATAGAATTTCTTTTTTTTTCTTTTTTAAATAAGCACCATTTTTGTTTTTGTCCCCCTACACATACTGTAATGTGCTCTCTGCTGTTACAAATTATGATCATCACTATATTTTTGCATGGTTACTATAACAGTGCATAATTTGTTTTAATACTCACTAAATATGTATGTGCTCTATCAAAGATGTGAAAATCTTGACACAGCTTTGAATGTTGAATGCATTCAAATGTTGAAAGCATCATTTTTAAACTTGAGCTGATCCTGGCACACTCCACACTACAAGCTTCAAAGGCTCCTATCTGAACAAAAAAGCATATAAATATGTTGGCACCGACAGCTGACACAGATGTTGTCTCCACCTCCATGCACAGGAATCTGATGGCTAATTAAATAAATCTTTTTTGACTGTGTTAATATGGTCACTTGGAAAGTCAGCTAGGAATGATAATGTGTCTGTAAGTTGGAATATGGTTTTTTGCACCAGCTTTCAGCAGGTAGGAAATAGTTTGTATTGTGAATGTTAAAGCAATTGGTTGTTGCAATAGGAAAGTTGATTGTTCTTAAAAAAGCTGTAGAGGAGTTGAGTGAATTTACAGATTCCTTCATACAGCAGGAATAGGAACAGAGCTGGTGTAACATGCTTGTTCTACCGAGAGATTCTTTTTACCACTAGCAGGTGACATTGTGAGGAAACAAGGCCAGGAGGTGGTTGGGTGTGTTTGAACTGTCACAAAGCAGGTGGTATTTCTGTTCATTTCTGAAAAGGCTGTTTGACAGTATTTAGGATGCCTTGTTTTTCTGTGCTGTTACAAGGTCAAGTGTGCAGATTTCATACCATACAGAGGAACTAGAGCTCTCTAAAGCCATGGGATTAGGGAAAGGAATAACCTTTAACTATAACATCTTGCATTTTGGTCTTTTCTCAGCCCTTCCTGAAATTCATGAGACTTGACAAGACAAGTATATTGCTATATTGTTTTCCAAAGCTATCTCCCTCTTCCTGTTTTCTCACCTAAATATATATTTGAGACAAGGCAAATCTGTACTAAGATTGGGTCTACCATGCGTGTCAGCACAACCATGTGATGAGGAAACCAGAGAAATGTTAACCAATCTTACATTCAATAAAAGCATTAGTGGTGGAGAATCATCTGTTACACATGAGGTTACTTTAAATGTTAAAAAGGGGATTCCTGGTTTACTTATTCAAAGCACCTGCATCCAAATACTCCTGAATAAACAGAGCCTTAAAGATCTACATGAGAAAGACTCCTTGTATTTGGATTTGGCATATGGAGGTTAAACTGCAGAGTGAAGCGGAGAGGCTTTTGTACTCTGTCTGAAGAAAGGCATGAGAATTTCTGTTTCTCAAAGTGGATCTTGCTTCTCCATAAAAATTATTCACTCCATGTAATTGCTTAAAAGTGTGTAAAGCCTACTATTATTTTGTACAGTGTAATTTTAAATGAGGGCATAGTATTCCTACTGAAATGCAATCTTAATTAAACTTACAGTTTGTATTAATTATATGAACATAATCAGGTAATTTGGGTTATTTTTTCCCATTATTATTTTCCAAATGGATTACTCTTTTACTGAGATCAGAAAAAAATGTTGAATGAGGACTTAAAAAATAATATTGCTTTCACAATTTCCATGTTCTCATGACTTGTGTGAGGGTTAGACTTGACATACTGTCTTAAAACATTGTTTTCTGTTTCTGGTTACCATTGAGGGTGACAGCCAAATTAACTTCTGGCAGAAGAACTATAACTCCATAAAAGTTTAATTAAAGCACTGAATGAAAGAGGTCAATTTAGTATGTGAAATGTTTGCATTTAGCAGGGCCTATAAATGGTATTGCTCAGCCATTTTTCTTTAAAAGTTATATCACTGTCTTCAGGCCTATATGTACCATTTTCTCTTTTTTTCCTGAAAGAAAAAGAACAAAACAAAACAAAACAAAAAAACAAACAAACAATCTAAAACTGTATTAAATATATTTAACCCCTCCTTCTTTTTAGGCCAGTATTTAATTATTTTCTCTTTTTTTTGTGCTATGAAAATTCAAAGTCCCATCTTTCCCGCTTTGGTCTTTCAATGACATGTAAATCATAGAAGCTAAGTAAATTTGGTACTTCTGTTTGATTTTGGTTTAATTTGTTGACAGAGGTCTGGGTAGGGATTGGCAACCATCTTAAATTATTCTCCAAATAAACACATAAAAGTAAGAGTTTTTCCAACCAATTTATCAAGCTACCTGTTGTTCTCAACTCACTTCAAGTTTGCCTGCAGTCTTTCCCAATAAACACCATTTAGGAAACAGGTAATTGCATTAAAAAGAGAAGGGAAAAGCACCAGTGCTTTCAAACCTTCTTTTCCTTTCTACTCTGGTTTGTTTGGGTTTTTTTTCTGGTTTTAGTTTGGTTTTGTTTCAGCAATGCATAGAAAGCCAAGACATTACAGTCTGCTTGGCTAATCACATTGAACAGATGGGCTTGTGTCTTTATATTTTGGAAACAGGCCATAGGAATTTTGCTAGCAGACCCACTGTTAGTAATTTTTTCCACTAAAATTCACAATTTAAATATTAGCAAGATTAAAACCACAAGTGTTTTCATATGATAATTAGTGTTACATAGATGTTTTCCATGGTTTGAAAGACATGTTTTGAATTATTAAGCCTTAAATGGAGATCGAAAACTTTTTCTTTGTATAAGAGATTGTATGATTTAATTTGGGGTAGTATTTGTATTCACATGCTTTGATGACTCTTGTATGTGATCTGAAAGGTCAAAACATTGGTTTGGTTCTCCTCTTTCATGTTAAAGATAGAGGTTGTGTAAATTCTTGATTGGGCAATTACTTTTTCCTCTTCCAAAATATGAATAGTTTCAAAAAAATGTCTGAGATTTCAGCCCTTGATATTATCTGGCAACTGAAGGCTCATAATACAGATCTCTAAGGAACTATCAATACTAACAATTACTCTCCTGGCATGTCACATAGTCATCTGTGCTGGTTATTGGTGTTTTCTTACTGCTTCAATTTTTACAGAAAATCAGTAAAATTATTTATGAGAATTTTTGTATAGTCCTCATTTACATCTATTACAGTAGTGCAGCTTTAACAGTATGACATAATTTTATTACACTGAGAAAAAAACAAAAAAAATGTTTACAACAAGTAGATGGAGTTACACTTTGTAAAACTTGTACACATTGACAGAGATTCAACTACAAGCTACAACAGTTCCAGGCAGGTAACAATCAGATTTCTGTAACAGCATTACACTTTTTTTTTCTTTTTTTTTTACTTTGTGTTTTTAAAGACATGAGACAAAGCTTCTGCAAGTTATTTTAGTCACATTTTCTTATTCTGTTAAAATTTCTGCATTTTACAAAGTTTCCTTTAAGCAAGATTTTAAAAGGACAGTTTCTTTTCTAAAAACTTAGCAGTAAAAAGAGATTTTCAAGTAGAGCTTGTAGATACTGTAAGTCATACTTACCTAGTTATCGTATAATGAGTAGGAGCAAATTGTGCATTTCATGCAAAATGATTAATTATAATCATATGCAATTAGATATTTGCTCTTCTAACCAATGCTTCATAAGTTGCTTTTTTTCTTTTGTTTAGACAACTATTTTTTATCCCAAAATAAATATTCTATAGCTTCAAAACATACTCTCAAGGAAAGATGATACATCTTGCAATTGTAAGTTTTCATCACTCTTTAAAATTGAAATATAATAAACCAAATTACACTTGAATTATCCTTCAAAGTATTTACTTCTTTAAAATATATATTAATATTTTACAATTTAGCAATTGCCAGTGTTTTTAATTTGCATAACTTATAACCACAATAGTTTTGTTATAATCTTAAAAAAACAGTAGAGATCATATTTATAAAGTATTAGGTTAGATGTATACTTATATTCTTTTTCTTTTTATGTCTCTTTTAATCAAAAAGGCTATGCCAGCAATGACCACACATTAAATTATAAAGAAATAGAGTCTTAGTGTAGTTTTTTTTCATCTCTGGATTGGTATAAGCAAGATAGTAGAATAGCCTTTTGCTAAGATAAATTCCGTCTCCACTCAGTGTTGGTCACTGTCTTTATAGAGACATGGTATATATATGTGCAGTCCAATTTGTGCTCACTATCTACAACATGAGAGTTAATAACGGTATCTCTAATTTGAACTTCCTGAACTATTTGAAAATCTGATTTTTTTGTTACATTTTAGGAAAAAAATCTTTCATCATATATTCTCTTTTGCTTAGAATTGACAGTAGATATTTATGTTTCTGTGGCTTTGGAATGTGTAGTCTAAAAATGGGGGGAACAGTCTTTTCTTATGTTAAAAAACATTTATAATTTTTTTTTAATTTTAGGGTCTAATGATACCTAGATTGAGAAGTATTTGAATGAGAGCTTGACTCTCTAAAAGAACATCTTGTAACATTTGACTTACCTAAAGGATTCAGGAGAAAGCAAAACGGCACTGGAAACTCTTTGTATGTATTTAGACGCATTAAAGCAAAAAATATGGATTCTTATTGATGTCTTCCTCCTACCTGTCTACCTGCCTGTATAAATGTGCAATAATCCACATAATGGCTCCTTTCTCCTACAAATGACAAATAGGACCTTGAGCTTGAATGGAGGAACCAAAAAGAGCAAGAATGTTGTTGTTCATTACATGCTCTCTCCCTGTGCAGATGTGACACTTCAGGACATGGCTTAGTGTGGACTTGGCAGTTCTGTGTTAACACTTGTACTCAATGATCTTAAAGGTCTTTTCCAAATGAAATGATTCTATAATTTTAGAATTATTTCCTCTGTTTTTCTTCAATTCTTCCACCAACTTTTTTGAAAAATCTTTGATAAAGGGATGAAATTTGAGGAATCATCTTCATTTTCTGTTTTCTTCAAGGCCTTTTTTTGTGTCTTTGTGCAAACCATGTGGCCCTCTGTTTTCTAGTTCTTTAAAAATAATATTTTTTATTAATTTTCCTAAATTATATTGATATTGCCATGGTATAACTTGGAAGTTGTGAAGAATAGATGATAGAAAAAGGCTGTTTTAGAGACACTAGGGGGTTTTCTTTAAGTGTTGACAAATTTATATTAGTTACACCTCTGAATTACTTTCAGGTTAAAATGTAGGATTCATTCAGACACAATTTGTGGAAGACCATTTAAAAGTTTTAGATCATAAAATGTGGTATATCACAGTCAGTAAAAGCACCAAAAGCAATGTTTAGAATATTTACATAATGAAACCAAGACTTAACTGATGTCAAGTTTTAATGATAACTATTCAGGTATTTTAATGCTGGTTTTAATACATTATACAGGTCAAACCGTCTCTAAAAAATTATGTGGAAGTATGTTGTTTTGTCTAGAACAGTCTTTTGCCAAACATAACTGAATACTTGATTTCTGAGTATAATACTGAGTAAGTATGATTTTGAGTGCAATCCAATGCAAACTAGTTAAGACAAATGTGTAGAATTACTGCACAAAACTTTTGGGTCTGATCATGATCTTTACTGATTTAAAGGGTTGCCTATATCCAGTGGGAGTACCATCAGAAATACCATGCCATGTACCCCAGAAAATGCCATTGCGAACACCTTTGTATTTCTTGTGGTAGTACTTGCCATTGAGATTGGCTGACAAGCAGGCATCAAACCACCAGCCAGAGCTGTAGTATGCCCCACAGTTCCCCGAGGGATACCTGTCATTGTCCTTGTCTGGGGTTGTAAAAAACTTTTGGTCATGGTTGTAGTGCCTGCTGTAGTGGAGGGCATCTCCTGCTGTGCCACTGTAGCCGTGGACGCTTAGACGGTATTTGAGGTACTCGTTGGCCACGTAGAAATGGTCGTATTTTGCATACTCTCTGATTCCATTGAAATCTTCAAGATCAATTCTCAGTTGCATTTCCTGGCTCCTTGTCAGGAGGTGAATTTTGTCATTGCCTAGCCAAAACTCCCTGCTGAGATTTCCAAAGCCAAGTTTGTAGTCATTCCAGGTTCTGTTGAAGTTAGTGCTGCCATCCTGACGCCGTTGCAGCACTGTCCAGCCACCTCCTTGTGTTTGCATGTCACAGTAAACTTCAAAGCTCTCGTTTCTGAGGTCAGGGTCAGGGCTAATCCTGTAGATTCCATTACTCCTTCTCCCTGCTGTGTAATGGTCAGCACAGTCTCTCTGCATTATTTGTATAACTGGTGAAAGAACAGGTAATGTTAAAATAAACCTAATTTCAACTAAAAAATATTTTTAAAAATTACCCAAAGTGATGTGGCATACAGAACTTTCATTGGAGAGACTTTTACATTGGAGATAGTGTTGGAGCAATTTCTGTTCCAAGGCAAAACATGTTTTCTATTAGATTTATTTTATAACAGATGCCACCTAGGACCTCTGCATCAGATAACTGTCCAAAAAACCCATTCTAAACTACATTTTTTAAATCAAAATGCCTAATATAGGGGCATTTTGATTGTTTGCTTTCCCTTTTCTCCTTTTCTCTACACTATCCTTTCATTATCTCACGTAAATTCTGATTTCTGAAATCCTATTTTCTATATTAGAATTTTCCATATTAGAAATATGGACCAATTTCTTCAGTCCATACTTCTAATGCTTTGTGTTTACACACATGCTGCTTTTTGTATTTAAATGTATAGCTTCACAACCTGTTTACATTTATAGCTCCATCTGACAGTATGTTATAGGAAGAACTTTGTCCGTGTGGGAATGATGTTAACCTGACTATTGTTAAGCTGATGTTATTTGGTAGAGAACATAACCTCATTAGGAATGCTTTGTGTGTTAATGTTGACTGTACTTTAGGAAGCAGGAAAAAAGGAATACTGTTGTCCTGTTTTTTGCTAAGGCTTCTGTTATAACCTTGGAGTCAGAGAATTTTCACACAGTTTCATGTAAATAATAGTCGATGTTTATTTAACCGTCTATTCTGTTTTTCATTCCTTTTGTGATAAGAGAAAGTTTTATGAGCATCATTTTTCTCCAGTGGGATTGAGGAGGAAGTGACATGTCCTCTAATCCCTTGTGGAGTTGAGAATCCTATAAAATATGTTAAATGTAAATAAAGTCTCTCTTTTCCCTCCTTTCTGCTGAACCTAGCAGGTGTGAGAGTGTCCTTTATTGTGCTTTCACCAGCACAGAATACAATTGTCACATCTGTTGTAGTAATTGTGTGATTCCTAGAAAGATGAAGGTGGAAAAGTGATGGTGCTTTCCTGTGTATGTGACGTTACTGGCTTTACAGAAAGGAAGAATGTTAGCATCTACTATTTTCCTACCAGTAGGTGATGTGTTTTATTCAGAAGAAAAATACCCTCAGTTTTTTTCTTTAGAGTGAGAATCCATTCTTAAGCGTTATGGAAAGCTCTCAGCTCTCTTCTGTGTTAACAGTCAAAACCATAATATTCATTCCCATTGCAGATTTGAATGTATGGGCATGTTCATTTGCAGGTTTCTAGAAGAAATTGTAATTTTTTCCTGGAAAATTTAAACAAACTACTTCTTGAAGCAAGGAGTGATCTTAGGCTGCAGCAGGGAATAAGATTCAGGACTTCTCGTTTGCCAGAGAACTGGGCATTTATGAAACCACAAAGTATAGGAGTCAAAGGCTTTAAAGCCAAGTCTAAATTCACAATACATTCTCATTTATTTTACTGAACTTTGTGTAAGATCTTTGGTGGACTAAATTTCAGAGCAGATATTGACAAAGATTATGCATTTAAGATAAAATGCTTCTATAATCTAGTTCAAGTGCTATTTAAATAAAGTTTTACTATTACTTTCAGTGGGTGCAGAAATAGCTACTGGGTAGGAAAAAGTTGTAGCTGTTTCCCTTGCTATCTTTCATAATGAATATATTGCTGCTACAAATGCTTTTAGCATGTTGCTGTTAAAGGAAAGGAATATCTACATGATCATGTGCTATGAACACTACCCAAAGTTTCAGTAAGTGTAATGAATATCTAAAATTAATTTAGTCTATTGTGAAGTATAGTGCTTGAATGTGATTCATTGCCCATAATTAATATAACAAAAAATTACTCCTTCTTTTTGTGAATGTTTTGTATCTGAATGAACATAATTGATTTGTAGTGATTTTTATCTCATTTAAGCTGATTGCTGATATAGTAAAAACATTACTTTATTATTACTTATTTGCTCTTTTCTCACTTTCAAGAATTTCAGTTGTACATACACTGTAAACTTGCATATCCTTCTGTTTTCAGCATGTGTAGACAGAAGAACAGTTTTATTTTAATCTTGGATGCTAAGCAAGAGACTTAAAGATTGTAATACAGCCTGATCTTTCTCTGTGTTGTCTCTTGAGAGCTTTATCTTCTTATGTTTGATATCTAAGTGGTAGAATACATTGACAACCTAGGGAACATTTCTTGTTTTCAAGGATTATTATATGTAATATAAAAATTTTATGACTTTTAGAAAACCCTTCAATCTTGCCTTAATAACAGTAAGCATTAGAAAGAGAGTATTAGTTCTATTCCTTTCTTTTAATTAGGAGAATTAAATAGTAAAAAGAAAAAAGTGTTTGTCAGTGATAACATCTGTTTTCTGTTTTATACTGCTTTTACATTAAATTAATGTAAAGGGTTTAGTGTTAAAATGTTGGTACATGTGTTACCCAGTCAAGAAGTGCTGTTAGTAAGGTCTTTTTTAGCTGAGCCTTTCAGATGTTTGCCGTGATGATAGGAAAATTATTTTACTCTACCTACGTTGAAAACTAAGTATTTTGCTAGATTTGCTTGATGATGTCTTGCACTCCTTTTCAGAGTTATCTGCAGTTTTACAGTAGAAAAAAATTAAAATGCTGTTGTCTAAGACACACCTAGAGAAAATTTACCCCTTTTCATCCAAGAAGAAAGAATGCATAGGTCACTGATGTTTAATGTCTCTAATGAAGGGTATTATGGTGTAAAATAAAGTTAATTTTTCACGTTTACTTATTAAATTGCAAAAAATTGTCCTTTAGAAATTAATATTTTGAATCCCTTTAATGAAATCCAGTTCTAGAAGGGACTGAACACCTGCAGCTCTCAGTAACCCTCTAGTGGCTGCTAAAATGTTTTACAGGAGTATAAATAAACACTAAAAGAGCAGATACTTGTGAAGTTAATAACACAGCTATTTGGGTAAAATATATTTTAAACTGTTTACCTAATACTAGTAAAATGCACAGAAAGCTTATACAGGTAGTAAGAATTAACAGGGTACATACCAGGTCTTGCTTGCATTGCTGGACATTTAGAAGAACATTTATTATCCAGATTGTTCACAGCAAACGTCAAGTTTGCAACTTTGCTGTCAACATAATGTTCCACATTGTTCATACTTATGAGGCTCAGCTTCTCTAAACGACCCTGCAGTGTCTGAATCTGGCTCTTTGCATTTTTTAAGCTGGTTGCCATTCTGTTAACTTTGCTCTGCAGTTCCCTTACTCTGTTATCTTGGCTTTCAGTGTTTTCTGCAGTGTTAGGTAGCAGGAATTCATTACTTCTTTCTCTTTCTTGGTTGTCATCTGCTTGCAGCTTGCAATCTTGGCAGCACTTCTTTAGCTTGTTTACTGATTCTTTAAGAGTCTGTACTTCTTTGAGAGTCTTCTCAAGCAGTTTGAATTCTTTGGGTATCTGGATGGTCATCGGAGGCAGATTTATCTGGTAAGGGCAATCCTCTCCTTCATCACATTTACGATTAGTTTTGAGCTTTATAGGACAAGTCTCAGTAACTTTTCCTTCTTTAGCATTCTCTTCCTCTTCTAAAACAACTGCAAAGACATTTGTTAAAGCAAGGAGAGTTGACTTCAGCAAGACTATGTAAATGAGGAGCTTCATCTTCACTGAGAAACTAGCAGTATGAGGAAGTATGCAGAAGTGGAACAACTTTATAAGGGCAGCTTGAAGGCTGTGAGTTATCGGACAGCCTACACTGTTCTCAGAAATGGGTGGGAGTGCTTGCATCACGAGTGATTAATAGCAGAGCAAAGTTAGGTAGTGCTTGCGAGAGTAGCACATTTCAGTGAGTATTCCTGACTCAGAGCTAGTGTCTGTAAGGAAAATGATGAAATGCATGTGTGCTGGTAAACTATGCAGTTTAATTTCATTCCTTGTTGTACATGGATTTTCTTTTTTTTGGAAAAAAATCACCTAGCTCTTTATTATAACAGTCTCCTAACATCTATTTCTTAACACTTGAGTTGTCTAAAACTTATTTCTAAACCAGACCATAATTTTAGCACAGCAGGTGGAGAAACTGAAAACAAGCCCTTTTCCCAGTTTGAGGTTTATCACAGCAATAGCTTTATTGACAGTCAGTCCCCTTTTTCCTAAAACTTTTAAAAATTTAATAGATATATTCATATAAATTATTTTAAACCCAAAACATGTTGAAACACACGTAGAGTTTTGGTTCCAAACAGTACAGAGTCAAAAATTTTCAGCACAGAGTCATAAATTCAGGGGGATGAACAACACTTTCTTCTTACTATTTCACCTAGTCCACCTTAAAGTAGTTATCTGGAATATTCATAATTTCTATGGCACATCACAATTAAAATTCACCATTATCTGATTTGGGGTACTTCTTACTGAGCCTTTTTAAGTGAAGGGAAGTGAACTTAATACAGTTTCCCCTTTGATGCATGAGATCCTACCTGTTAGACTAATTGTACAGGAAACCAAAGAAAATCCTGATGTTCTGGTTAATGTCCCAAATTCTAAATCTAAACTGAGGCAGAGACCTAGGGAAAGAACTCTCATCAGTTTGAGGTATTGCTTTTCTTTTTCTTGTGCCTCAGATCAACTTTCAGAGTTAGTCATGTACTTTACTGCTGATCATACCAAATGAAATACTTCTCCAGGTGACAATTGCCATATACTCCCTCATTCTCATTCTACAGACACCTTTGCATTCTCATGTGGTGCCTATGCAGTTTTAATGATCTATGTAGTTTTTCTTGTGCCTCGAAACAAGGCTACATGGATATGTCTTTATGCATTCACAGTTCAGTCAAGAGTCAAATAACTTGCATGAGTAAATGGTATTTACACCAGTTCTTGTTAAATTGGTCCAATGTGAACCATTTATTTCCCTAAACCCTATTTGAAATGACTCATAACACAGATTAAACATTAAGCAGACATTAGTCACACATATAATCCACAAGTTCATGTTCTCTGTAATGTTACTAGCTTTCTACACACCACATGCTTATAGTGATAGTACAGGAAGGACGCTTGGTGAAAAAACCTACTTGTCTAACCTGCTGCAACAATTCCTTTAGATTCCTGCATAGCACAAAAGTTTGGACACTTTCTTGGGAGATGGGTTTTGAATGTACCTTTCCCATTTTCTAAAGGAACATCCCAGAGCCTGCCATGGTGCTTTTAGTTATGTGGCAAAACTGTATCTCTCCCTTTCAGATCATGATAGTTCCCCAGCAGTGAGGTGAAAGGCACCCCCCACCATTCAGGTGTAAGATACTGGCGTCACTTTGGTTTTGTTAAAAATGCATCAAAACTGAAATGTTTGTAAAAGATAAAGTGTATGATTTTAATTTGCAAGTAAAAATTTTAAATTTTTGATTTGATTAACAGGATGCTAATTTTTCATTGTATCAGTCAAAAATCAGGTATTTTCAGAACCTTGTTCTTGTGTATGGCTCCTACTGTCAAATGGAGGAAAGCTATACCAGCCTCTATTGAGGGGCTTTAGAAATAAGAATTTCTAAATTCTTAAATCCTTGTTATTTGGGAAGCTGCATTCCCCCCATACTGTTGTTTATTCAGTTTACAATTAACTCTGCTATCTGCTTTGTGACTTTGAACTGGACAAACTGTTCTGTATCTGTAAAATGAATAATAATTATCCTTGATAGACCACATTCTGTGATTATGCCTTGAAATATTTAAATGTATAACAAGTAATTGTTGTAATTCGTGATTGCTGTGCTGCATTGAAAGCCTAGACTATCTTTAGAATATTGTAATACACAGTAGGGCAGAAATTTCTGCTAATGCTGAATGTGAAAAAAAAAGGAACTTCAGATAGTAAGGTGAGGTATCTGAGCTTTTCAAACATCTCTGTTTGAAAACAAACATCATGTCCTGAGACATCCATTCCTTAGTCCCATATATATCTTCCTTTTGGGATATTTGCTTCCTCCTCTGCATGAAACTTCTGTGATATTGAGTTGCTCTATTATCCTCCTGATTTTGTTATTGGTCTGATATTTTGCTGCTAAGCTGTCACCAGTCTGCTTGGAGTCCAAAAGATCCATTTCTCCACCTGTCTGTATGCTTCCCCTACCTGGAGCACTCTTGTAATTAGGTACTGATCTTTCTTCCTGTTCTGTCAGGGAATGTCCATTCCCAACAACTTGTCACATCTCTCTTCTTTCTTCAGAAGCTCTAAATAGTATGACACAGCCTTTTTCATGTTTCATGTCTCTTATCCTTCTGGGAATAAATGAAGCAAATTTTCAAATCTGAGTTTTTCAGCATTCTTTGCCCTTAGACTTAAGACTACACTGAGTAGTCTTAAGCTGTGAGATGCTGATGCAGTTTAACTAATGGCAGAAATACTGGACCAAATTTAAATGGAGACCTCCAGCCTGTTTATAAACAAAGTTTCTTCCCAGATGAGGCTTCTCTAGATCTAGAGTGTTCTGCATAGTACTTAAAACTTTAAATTAGTTAAGCAATCACAAAACCCAAAAGCCAATCTTTTTCAACTGTGAAAGGATCTAACTTAGTAACATCTGATGACTGTAACTGAGACTTTTCTGCTAAGGTCTTTGCTTTTTACTTAAAGCTCACTTTCTTGCCGTTTTTAATCTCTTCTAGTCTACTTTTTAGGACTTTGGACTGAAGAGATATCTTTATAATACAGATATCTTCCTGAAGGTAAAAAAAAATAACTGACAGCTCAAGATACTCTTAAATTCTACTGAAGATTTTAATTCTATTCACAGAACTACCCGGTGATTACAAGGTTAAAGAAGTGATATCTTTTGTTTTATCAGACTTGTCTGAGGATTGTTTATCAAAAGTTTATCAAAACCAGCATGAAATGTTTCCCATGAATTTTTAGAGTACGTTTTTTTCTTTTTCTGTCAGATAATGGAATGTAGGTCAAATAGAAAACAACACAGTTATGACTGTAGGCAGATGTTAATTTAACTAGTGACTATGGCAATTCAAAACACAACAGCTTGGCATCTGTTTGATTTCTGTCTTTGTTCTGGGAGTCAACATCTCCTGCAGAAGAATTGCTGCAAAGTATCCGGGTTTGTCTAAGCAGTTCAAATGATTGCTATGAACAAACCTGAAGTACATTGGGGCTCATTCATAATGAAGCATTTTGGTGGCAGAGGTGGAATGTATTAAGATTCAACTGCTGCAGTAATATTTCTGATGTTTTTTGTAGACTTCAGTGATTCTGTGGTACATTTGAGCTGAGAAAGAGGATGACAAGTAATTAGATTAATTTTCAGGTTTTTCCACAATGCGCAAAATATGCCAAAAGTCTGTACTAGAAACAAATTCTGATTTAGAATTCTTTCTGATTAAGTAAATTGTTTTCTTTTTTAACTCAGTAGTCATTCTTCATGCAAGCAGTCCTTCTGTCGTCCACTAGATTATGGGACTAACTATTCAGCTTCCTCATGTGTCTATGAGAACACATCAGAACACAAAAAGAAAGGCAGTCCTATCCCATTTGATATTCATTGTTAATATTCTTATTCAGATACAGATTACATAGAACTAGTGGCTGCATGACTTTCCTACCTCCTGATATTGTTCATTGCTTTATCCATAAATTCTAGCAGCAGACAGAAAGGCAGCACTGACCTAGAGCATGTAAGTAGTAGGTGTGATATTTATATCAGCAACTGTAAATGTAATACATGTTATAAAATTCATGTTGTCAAAGAAAATCACTCCTTCTGCTGAGGACCATATTTGTAAGGAAGGAGATCCACAAAACTATGTTCTTATTATTTCTATTTCTCCCATGACATCTGATCCGCCTGCTCAAAATCTACAGTTTACTGCTGACTATTTCCTTTATGTGTGGTTGTAAAAGATGCTGTAGTTGGTTCAATATACAAAGAGAAGAAACCCAAATGCACTTTCAGAGTGATGATATACCAAATGCAAAAGCCTCTCCCTCCTATGTCTTTTCAGAAAAATTCCTTTTTGATTCCTACAATCCTGCTCCAAGACTGTCCTGGTTATTTAGTATCCTGGTTTCAAGCTTCATAGCCAAACAGAAGACAGTAGGAAAGCCATGTCCTTTCCCAAAATGCCTGTCTTACCCATCTCCTATGTCCTTTTTTACTGAGCCATGCAAGACTCAATTGGCCACCAGTATTTTCTCACCCACTGCACCATTTTGATTGTGGCTGATGTTTATATTTTCCAAATAGGGATTGCTTTTTCCCATGAACTGGGGGGCAAAACGACTGTTATGAACCATGCCTTGGGAAAGAATTTAGGATATCATTTTTCCTAGTCATTATTTGTTAGTTTTAGAAGGCTCTTCAGCAGTTTTTTTTCATCAAAGGATGCCTGGTTCATCCATCTGTAAATTAAAAAGTAAAACTGTAGAAGTTCAATGTAAGGCAGTACAGTGTATCTACTGTAAGTAAGTGTATTTATGATTTTTGTATATGCCCCCCTTTACCCCCACCTGACTGCATTTGTGCAACCAGTAACTTCATAGCTTCAAGTACTGTTGTTTATCACCTAAATTAAATGTTTGGAAAACTCAGTGACAAATATTTTTCTACTTGAAAAGCTAATAAATAGGCTTTTTCTATGGACTTCCCATACTTATTCTGAAGTCTGCTTCCTGTAATAAATGTATGTAGTACCAGGTAAGAGGGATTACACCTTATTTTTAAACTCTAATTACAGTATCAGTTTTAAAATGTCACTCAATTTTTCTTTACTTTCTACCATCATAACCTTTCTCTAGAATAATGACTTAAGCAAGGCATATCATTCCCTAAATATCTGCAGTATAGCTATTTCTGTGTGTACTTTCAATGTTTCCCAATCTCCAAAATGGAATGCAGAACTGCATACCAATAACTACAATTTATTGTGTAACTAGATGTTTACAGTCCTAAATTAGTGATTTTTATCTTGTTGTTTTAAAATACTTTGGAATATGTGCTGAAGCCTGAAATATTGTTGAGTAGAGAAATTGTAGAGAAATTATAGATAATTTTGTAAGTGTTAGTCTTCCATAACTGTATGAATATTTGAGACATTGAAAAAATACACAGTGACTGAATAAAAAGTGTAAAGATTGTATTTTCTGGGCATATATAAATTGTAATGTAAACTTTACATTAAAATCATCATTTAGGTCATCTAAAAGTCTGGTCTTTGGGCTAAGCTAGATAGTCATCTTTGGTTCTTGCTATAGTCAAAAGCAACTAAGAGCCTGAGAATGTTTCTTATTTCTTACAAATGCTGGAAAGCAGTCTGAAGTAATTTAATTAGTTAAATTTTATTATTAAAAATAATTAGAACTTTATATATACTTACTTAAATATTAGTCTCTATTCTGGTTTGGGTTTTTTTTTTTGCTTTCCATATACTTCCTAAAGTCTAAAGGCAGTATATTTCAGTCTTGAATTGCACAGTTTGGAAAAAATATGCAAGTGGGACAAAGCAAGGTAGTCAATGTTTAGATTCAATATACTTCAGGACAAGTCAGTATCTTCTTTTGGGTAAAAATTAGAGAGAGCTGATAGTACATCAGCAGAATACAGGCACTATCTTATTCAGTCACTGTATCCTTATTCAGTCATGGCTTTTTCAAAATTTGACAGGACAGGGCCCTCACCTGACCTGATCTAAGTCTGAACCTATCCCTGCTTTGAGAAGAAGGTTGGACTACATGGCATCCAGAGGTTCCTTCCTGCCTTGATTTTTCTGACTTTATTTCTCTCTTGTATGATATGGAGTTTATTTTTTTGCTTTACGTTATGTTGTAATAACAATTATGTAAATATAGCATTCTGGAAAATGAAGTGCATGCTTTAAGTCCTCTAGGAAAATGGAGAAGATGGTAAAAATTGTCCTATGTATTGAAACTGCCACAGAAGTCCTGTTAAATTCTCTGGCATCAGGACTGGTAATTTTCGGAGCAGTTTTCTTGTATTGTGTTTTGGCTTTTTTAAAGATTGACAGAGAAGTTACAAGCACAACCTTTTATTTGTTTTTACTTCATTTTTCGATGCTCCATCTTGAAGTATCGAGGACATGATCTTCAGAATTAGTGAGAAGTTATAGTTATGAACTTGTTCTGAGCCATAGGCTGAGCTTGAAGAGGAATCTCCAGCTCCCTTAGTGCATTATCCTGGGTCCAAGATTTTACCTTGATAATTTGAAGATACCAGGCACAGGCAAGCCAAACACCAGCAGATATCCCTAGCCCTGTGATTCTGTGGAGACTGGTATCCAGCAATACGGATAAAAATGCAGGAGCCATAGCATGGGTTCAGTGTGCTTGTACCTGTTGCTTGTACCTATGATGCTGAAACCCCTGAGAAGGTGGCATTGCCTTCTCCCTGGAATAAGGAACACCTGAGCTGTGTGCTAAGCGTCCAAACTGTGTGGCTTCATGAGGATATTGACAGAGGATGCAGAGCTCTCTGTTCGAAGAGGAGCACTTAGCCTTTCTCTTCCCTGAATACTTAAACTTTTAGATATTTTATTAAAGAGGTAAGAAAAGCTCTTCAAATAAACAGCACAGAAAGAAAATTCCAAACTGACATAGCCGACTGGTCAGAGGAGCCATATGCCAAGGAGCTAATACTATATTGAAATCCTGAGTGTATACAAACTGTAAAATATATTAATCCCTTGATATTTTTCTCTAGTCTACTATTAGGAGGCCAAAGAGTTGTTTGACAAGACCTTTCAGATGTTTGAAATAGGAAATGAATATAAAATGTTGGACATTCTATGTGTTAACATTAAGCATAGTCACAATGTCTTGTTACAGTTACAAAACCTACAACTTAGCATGAAGAAAGGGAAAGTTATTATTCCATTTGAGCTTAGAACACATTTTAGTTGTTTTGCAGTAACTGCAAACATAATTAGAAACATGTGTTAGCTACATCATTTCTCCAAAATGCAGAGATCCTGGGCACTGCTGAAATTGAGTCTCTCCTAAGAAGCCTCAAGTGCTTCACTTTAATAATGATTGTAAGTAATTGATGTTAATCAGTTATTTCTTGGTGGTTACTTTATTTATGTTCTGTGCTTATTTTGTGTGGTTTTTTATCAAAATACTGTGAAGAGTTAGACAAATCTTCAGATTCCATCATCTATTTATGTTTAAGATTTGGCTGAATTTTATTCATTTCTGAAAAGTCCCAAAAGAACTTTTGAGGCCTTGAAATATGAAATGGGAGATATTCCTAGAGTTCTTATTTATATCACATTTGAGTTACAGAAAACTTATTTTGGAATTTTAGATGAGTTCCTTGCTGCATTGTTTTGAGCTGACTGTCAGAAAGAATTGGGTATAATTTGATAGAAATGTAGAATGCCCACTGCACTTAATTCTGAGTGAGGAGGTGTTGGTAAGGTTAGGGCCAGATTTCACTGGTGTTGCTCATGTGGATGAGTACCTCATTTATCAGGTGGGTCCCCTCCCTCCTGTGGTTTCAATTCCCATTTGTATTCTGACATTTTCTCTTTCTTACAAACATCTATATCCACCTTCCAGCCTTGGAGAGAATACTGTGAGTATTAGATCCAGGGGCTAGTGTGCCTGAAATCAAGCTGGAAGGATATAAAAGAGGTCCCTCAGATAGTGTGTAACCTCACCTAGTGCTCACTTTTTCTTGGAATTTTCATCAGGAGGTTTTGAAGACAGGTCTGGTGGGGAACTGTTGGTAGCAAGTGAATGTGAACTTATTACTGGTATGGGTAGAGAGAAAAGTTATTCAGGTGTACAGAACAGCTATTTGAACATAAGTATGTTCTCTTTTTCTCATGGACTCCTATATTTAAACTATTCCTGCCCAGAGCCAGAAAATTTACTTTTTCCTGCTAGAAAAATATTAAGGATATGTCCTTCCCTTTCACCTTTTCAGCAAAACTTTCCTCCAGACTTTTTGCAATAGGAGAGAATTACCCAGCACTTTACTTCGTGGGACTTTTCACTGGCTGAAGGAAACAAATCTGCTTTGGAACTTGGGTTTGGATTTGGTTTGGTTTTGTTATGTTATGTTTTGTTTTGTTTTTCTGGTAGGAAAGCCAGACTTCAAATCACGAAGCAATATAAAAAATTGTAACAAAGTTAGAAAAATCCCAAGGGTAACTTAAGGGTAACTTAATAGGATAAAATAAACAGAACAGAAATTTTAAATTAAAAAGAAAAGACGCAAGAAAATCCAGTAATAAGACCCATACTTCCGTATTTTCAATGTAATTGCATTTATGGGAGTATGGGGAAATGGAAAGCAGAAAGTTGCCAGGCAACCGTCCATTAAAAGACAAATCTTCATCCAACTTTCTGGTAATTCTGCATTTAGATAACGAAAAATTATTCTAGTTTATCTAGATGATCTATCAATGTTGAGTCTGTTTGAAAATGTATGGGGTCCCAGTTCACTATATAATGAGAAAGAAAATCTGAGAAAAGCAATATACAGTTAAGTACAACTGATGTGGAATGGGACTGGAAGACTCAACAAGTAAAGAATATTTACCTGTTTCTATTCCAGACTCTAGATCTGAGATCACCAGTATAATAGAATTACCTCAGTTCTTTCCAGGGCATTACGGTTAACACAGGACTGAAAAAAAAATCATCCTCAATTGCAATTTACAAGCCCTTTTTTTTTCCTCACTACTTCACCTTCTTGCTTACTCTTTTACTTTTCAGTGTAGCAATGTAATTAGTTACACTGAGGAGACCTACATATCACTTAACCCAGCAATGCGAGAGTTTCTGAGCAATAAAATGAACTTTGAGTCCATAAATACTGTTGGTTATTTTATCATTAATGTGGGACAGGCCACCTTGAAAGAATTACATATCTGTACATCAGGGGCATCAGCTCTTGTCTGTAATTGATCATTACAATTAATACAATTTTTCTAGAGTAGGGTCACATGCTTCCTCCCTTCTTCCACAAACTATTTCTTTCCCTCGAACAATTGCATCTTTCCCTTCTGCTTTCCCAAGAATCTTGGAGAAAACAGTATACCAGGCTTTAATAGCAAATCCTGGGACCAGGGTAGCCCAGTGCTATCTCTCTGATGGCTCTCCCAATAATGCTGTGGTAATGGAAACTATCTGGTGATGGAACTTTCCAGGAGGTCTCACTGCCTTTGACATGCTGGCGTGCCATCCATGCGGTCTGTCTCGTGTCCTCAATGCTACAAGTTTTCACATTGTGTAGGACCAGCCTTCCTGAAATAGAGCTCTTATCTTGGAACTGAACTGAGAAATTAGGTGTCAAATCTGTAAAAAGTTCATGGACATAAAGAAGAAGACACAGCCTCCAGGACAAGCAGGACTATTTCTGTGGAAACATTGTCATAAACATGGCATAGATTTGCAGTGAGAACCTAAGCATTTAAAAAAAAATTGTAACTCACAGGTACAGATCAGAGGAGTATGGAGAAAGCACATTCGTTAGGTACCACACAAATAGAAGAACTATATATCTACATATGAGGCTAAGAAATAAATGGGTTGAGAAAGGGAAATATTTTCTTTTTCACTGAAGACCTAGATAGTATTTTGAACTTAAATGAACAATATCTTTGTTCATAGAGAATGCCAAAATAAATATTTGAGAGCTGCTTATCGTTAATCTCATGCAAACAAATGGAAGGCAGACCTTCTTTTCTTTTCTCTGGGTCTCGGGGAGCAAAGATTCTCTTTGCTACCATGAAATATTTTGAAACAGATCTTCAAAAATCTGCTACACAGTTAGCAAGAAAATATATACTGTCTTTGACATATTAACTTGTATTTTGTGTCTTGACCATAGGATTAGTTCTAGATGGTTTCTGGTGAATATTCTAAAGGTTGACTTATAACTTCTGGGATTTTCTTGGTGCTGTAGTAATTTCACTTCTTATTCCAGGATATCTGTGTAATCACATTTATTGGTAGGGTCCCATAGAAGTTGCAGATTTGACTTGCTGCTGCACAAGGCTAGCCATGGACTGGATCACCTTACATTTTTTAGTTGGATTTAACCTGATTCTCCTTACATGTGACCACAGGAGAAGAAGAAAAGTTTTCTAAAGAAATAGCACACAGAAATAGTGTGGCCAGCAGGACCAGGGCAGTGATTTACCCCCTGCACTCAGCAATGGTGAAGCCACACTTCAAATCCCATGTTCAGTTTTGAGCCCCTCGCTACAAGAAAGACATTGAGGTGCTGAAGCATATCCAGAGAAGAGCAACGGAGCTGGTGAAGGGTCTGGAGCACAAGTCTGATGAGCAGCTGAGGGAGCTGGGGGTGTTCAGCCTGGAGAAAAGGAAGCTCAGGGTAGAACATACTCTTCTCTACAGCTGCCTGAAAGGAGATGTAGCCAGGGGGAGGTCAGTGTCTTCTCCCAGGTACCAAGTGACAGGGCAGAAGGAAATGGCCTCAAGTGGCAGCAGGGGTGATTTAGAGTGGATATTAGGAAAAAATTCTTCACTGAAAGCATGGTCGAGCTTTGGAACAGGCTGCTCAAGGTAATGTTTGAGTCACTGTCCCTGAGGGTATTTAAAAGACCTATTTGATCTTGGTGTTTGCTGAAGACCTGCACAGGCATGTAAGGTAATGTTCTGTTGCCTGGGGATAATCCAGCTTTAGCCCAGCTCCTTTTTTTTTACAACTCTACTGCCTGCAGAGACACTTTAAGCCTCAGTTTTTCCTGTGCAGGCCAGAGAGTTTGCACCAAAACTGATCCAGTTAAGCAATGTGGAAAAGAGGTTACTTAGAACCTGTGTTCAAAGTCAAGACAGAATTATCATGAAATATTAATACAGACAGAAAGTCAGAGTAGAAATGGTACAGTGCAGGTAGCACTGTAGTTGTAACAGATAGATTCTTTATGTTCTTATATGTATGCTTTGAATTGTTATGTAAATAAGCATTTTTTTGTCTGTGCATTTGATTTGGTGCTGTATTTATATTGTTATGTTACCAAAGTCTGTATAAACTGAAAGCCTGCCCGTTACAGTTATAAAAAGTTGCAGCAGAATGAAAGTGTTAGTGCTTAGGAGATTTCATAACTGTCTGTTTACCTTCCTTAGCTATTTTCTGCTGGAAAAATCACAGACACCAGAGTAGCTGAGCTGAAGGAACAGTACACACGGCTGCATAAAGCTGTGATAAGGTACAATATTCCTTTTTAAACATTCAGTAGCCAAAGCATTATGTTTTTTAAGTAATTTTGTACTCATGCTGAAGCCTAATTATCATTTAAGGCTTTCATACAGTTATAGTTCATAAACAGGAAGCTGGAACACAAGGTTGAAAACCAGTATTATTTAATAGGAACTTTCAAGATAATTTGGGATACTTAAATACTTGTTTGAACAACATCTTTGTTTCTAATACAAACATAATAATATTGGGAATGGATGTACAGACGGCAACAGACAATTTGCAAGTTTAGAATAAATATGTATTTGAGGTTCATGTAGCTGGAATTTTAATATATGAAAAGACTGACTTGCTGAGCTGACACCATAGAGAGCAACTGAAGAAGCTAAAGCCTTGTTTCTAAGAAGGAAAATGAAACTGTCAGTCCTTAATAGGTGTGAATGTTACCCTCTGAGAATATTGACAGTCACATTAGACAGATAATAGATTTTGATTAGAAGCTTAAGCTTCAAAGTCTAAGTGAAATTTGAAAATCAGGTGTAGCAGTTGGGAGCCTGCCCTGCACCAGGACTTGCTAGAGAGAGAGAAGAAATTATGCTCACGGTCCGATGGCAGGCTTGGGCAAGGCATGTGTGGGTGGGAGGAGAGCGGTAGAGAGGGACAAAGTGAGACACAATGCTACAGCTGTACCAGGTGAACAGGGTGTCCCAGAACAGAGCAGTCCTACTGAAAATATGGCAATACTACCTTAGTATTTATGAATAATAATTTTTGTATTACAGCATACCTGTAAGTATCAGCAAAATCAGCATCATGATAATCCTGTTACATTTTTGTGATACATACCATAATATCCACAGTATTTTATCTCACTTTCACTGACACTCCACATCAAAACCTTTATGGCAATTGAAGCTAAAGTCCAATTTAAGTATTCTAAAACTAATTCAGGTTATACCTGCTTATTTGGGTTGTGCTGGGGTTTGCTGTGCATCCTGGCAATATGAATAGCAACAAGTGCTAAGTAATGTAGAATCATTTAAAAAAGGTTCCCAAAATACTGGAATAATAGTTTTTCTTGAGAATATCTGAGTCTTCCAGATTTGTCTTAATAAAATGGGGAATTGGAATATGGCTCTGACTCTGTGAAATATCATTTGACTTTATTTCAGATTACTGAGATAGATAGCAAATCTTTCTGAGAAGAAAAATTAAAAACAGTATTACTAAACCAGTTTGGGTTCCTAGAAAATACAGAAAGACTTTTCTAACTGCTCCAAACTGTGAGGTTTGGATTAATTGATTGAGAATGTTTCTACCATACTGATGTTCACTGAGCTGAAGCAGAAATCCAGTAGCTGCTAATTAGTTGCTTTTTAGCCAGTGTTAGTTTGAAAACTGTCTGTCATTGGAAAAATACAAACATATTCCTACATGTTTTATGTATTTATACAGTATTCTTTTGTACGGGACATTCATTTATATAAAGGCAATCCCTTTGTGTGTATAGCAAGTGGAATATGGCCTGAGTTTAAACAGGACTCAGCTTTCTCTTCTGTCACACTTAAAACTACCCTTAACAGCATGCCAAAGGGTAACTTTTTAACTACCAAAAGCATGAAAATGTTAGATGGTAGATTACATCTCTCATTCTTTCCATCATTCTCACAGGAGTGTGAAATGGCCTTCTGTACTTCTGTAAGAGAGTGGATCAGAGAGAATCATGTCACATTCTTTATTAGATGTAGTCATGTGTCAAAGCAAAACACCAGTGTGTGAACAAGCACTAATTCCCACAGATAAATTTCTTCTACTGCTAAAAGAAACCAAAGGAAATCAATTACCCAAAATCGATCATGATCTCCAGTATATTTTAAGGACATCAAAAGTGGGATTCAGACATCAAAAGTGGGATTCACTTGTCCATATGTTAACACCAGTAGACATGCTCATCTGAACGAGGTACCAAAGGTCCCTTAGCAGTCAGTAGAAAGAAATAGGGACCACACACTTCCTCCTTATGCAGACATCTGCAAGGGTCTGGTTTTCTCCATCAGCTGTAAAGACTGTTCTGGTGGGAAATGCAGTATGTGTGTATATTCTCTTCCTGCAAAGAACTCTTCACAGAATCAATACTGCTTTTAAGTGTTAGTTCTTCACCCTAACATGTGCAGTACAGTTCTGTGGATCAAGAACTTATTTTTTCACCCCTTACAGTTAAATTCAGTCCCTTTCCTAATTAATGCCCATCTGTCCTTGTGTTGTTGCAATGCCATGTTAAGACAAATGACACAGGATGAGGTCTTCAAGCTGTGTGTGTTTTCTTTCCTTTATTAGCATATGAAAATCTCAAGGAGAAAGCCTTATGCATCTTAAGCAGCATAGTTCCCTGTGACAGCTGAGCCAAACTATTGCAACTGACGTCTCTGATATACACTACAAATTTGTCTAATTTGATGAATGCAGTTAGTCTGTGTGCAGGTAGTTTCCAAAGCTGTTGCCAGTGTACGCAGAGCTATAAGTGTATAGTGCAGTCCTCTGTTTAGTGGCAAATAGTCCTTTATTTCTTGCCTTCAGTTTGGCACAATTTGGCATTCCGAAATGCTGAAAGATGTCATCTGGCAGATAACATCTTTGAAACTTTTCTTCAAAGTCTTAAGTGCTTTTGAATTCGTGTTCACTGAGAACAGGTTGTCATCCCATTGTGGTGCATCCCATCCACTTTAAGTAAGCCTGCATCTAAAGTTGAAGTATCTGAGCCTATATTTGGCCCCTGAAAACCCTTTTAGTCACTCAGTTATGTGGCCTAGTTGTAGATTTTATTTATATTATCTCAATTTAGGAACCTAGTATGAATATTCTGATAACCCAAACTAGAATATACTCAGGTAATAGTGAAGATTCATTGACAGATTGGGAGTCTTATTTTCTTAAGCCTCTGCTAAATTACTAATTACTTAACAAATTCAAAAGCTGCCACATCAGACTGCACAAACCTACTTTTGCAGTCATGTCATTCTATATGTGTACATTGTGTAGATGTGCAGTTATTTCTTCATTGTCTTCAGTTAAATTTAAATCAACACATGAAAAAATACTGTTGGCATCTGTAGGGAGCAAAATCTAGATTCAACACTCAATTCTTGTTTCGTTTTTCTTTTTTCTAATTATCTTGAAAAAAATCAATACTAAGAATTTTGGTTTTATGAATTCACTTATGTATTTATGTAACTATGTAAAATGTATGTGTTATGAAAGAATTGTTTAAAATTATGTGTGTTACTACAACCAATTATATTTTCTCCTACAACTGCATAAATTCTGTTAAATTTAAAGAAGATTTAAATATCATGCAAAGTGCAGTGTTAATAAGTCAGTTTATTTTTCCCATAATATATGTGTGTAAATACATCACACATGAAATTATTTTTTCATGATAAAGGCACACTGTTTTGTGTTGAAGTCTGTGGTTTTCTTATGTTTCTAGTTTAGAAGAAGAAAGTGGTTATCTGGGGAGAAGTGTTGCATGAATCAAAACCTTTTTGGCTGTATTATTTCAACTATGTTTGTGCAGTATAGTCAGGTTTATATTTCGTATTTTATCACCATTTTACCATCTCAGCTCTATTCTTTAGTGTGATCTGTAATTTTGTTTTTCTGTCTAAGCCACAAATGTCAAATTTGAGCCAAAATTTATGTCTAGAGTTTCTCAATATGGGAAATTCTAAATTCCTTTGTTTTTTAAAAAAAAAATTAAATTGCACTATATTTTTAATTAGTAAAAGGCAAATGATAGAGTTCTTTATTCTTCTAAATAATTGTGACTAATTATAGCATACCACTATATAAAAGTCATAATGTAGTGATGTTGAGGAGGCATACACAATGGTTTCTATAGCATAAAGCATAGGTTTATGTGTGCATTGTATATGAATTTTCTTATTGTAGTTCCCTTTAAGAGTTTTCCATAATAATCAGTGTATTTTACTAACAGCTTTTATGACGTTTTTCAGCTGCCACTACACAGGTTCCTAAGTATATTATGAATACCAGTCTCCTGACACTGACAGGAGCTAGTTTGTTGTTTCTGTGGAGCTAGTCTTCGGTAATACAAGTCAGATCAGACCAATGATCACTGATCTATGGGCTTCCACAGATGCCCACAAACGTATTTTCAGCTTGTGTTTCATTACGTGAGTTATTTCAGATCTTGGTAGCACTCCAGAAGTAGCTAGATGTAATTCATCACTGGGTAGATGTGCCAGTGTGTATTAAGAAAGTTGTCATATAAGCCAGACTGGGCCTTGTCCTGGTGAATACTTCAGCATTATAGGTCTCCACACTGAATCAGATCTAGCCTTTGGCACTTCTTAGGATAAAATGGATTCTCTGTCTCTTCATTTGTGTCTGGGAAGTGCTAGAAAAATAAATTAGACGAAGTAACAGTCTGTCATCTGGTTAAAATTAGATGAGATGAATCCCTCTCCAACTGTAGGTATGAAATAAAAGACCCCTGAGACCAGATTCCACTGCTCTCGTGGCATCATAGGATGATTCAGGTTTGAACAGAACTTAGGAGGTCCAACCTCCTGTTCAAGGCAGGGTCAACTAGGAGGTCAGACAAGATTATACAAATTTAAATTCTATCTCATCTTGAAAATCTTGAATTAAATAATGTAGGTATGTAAAGAAGTATAAGTATAAAGCTTGTGCTTCTCATTGACTAGTTCTAAATATGTCTATTTAATGTAGTTTACAGGAATCTGAGACCCAGCTGTTACAGGAAGCTGAACGCCTGAGTGCAGAACTGGAACAATGTGAATTGGAAAAAGCAGAACAGTTCCCCGATGAAGCTTCCAGTGAAGCTTCCCAAATAAGGCAACAACTTCTTAGCTGCCGAAGTGAATACAATGTTGTTAAAGGAAGAGTGTATGAAAATCGGTTGAAGGTGGAATGGTAGGTGAAAATGGTCAAATGCTGCTAATTTTATCATAGCTAGTCTAGAAAGATGATAACATGGAATAAAATTCAATCTCCTTTACATCTTACATGGACACATTTCTTGATGGCTGTTGTTAAACAAATTGCCATAGACTTTCCCCAGTAACAGCAATATGTCAGTGATGAATAAATTTACCATGGTGAGAGATTTGTAGATAGTTTTAAATTTAAAATATGGTACGGTGTCCTTTAAAATTCTGTTTAAAATTTACTACATTGCATGAATAATACTTAGGTAGGCAAAATTAACATGAACAATTCTAGTCTAGGACACCTTCAAGACAAATGTTTAAAGTGTCTCAGAGACCTGTTGGCTTGGATTTTATGGAACAATGTCATAAATATACCCAATGCTATTTTAAACATCAGTAGCACAGTGCATTCAAGTTTTTCTATTCAGGTATTCAAAGGGAAAGAAATACTTGTATATTCTAATGTCAGAAAAATGATAAATTTGCTGTGAAAGGAAAGAAATCTTAACATTTCTATATAAGGACAACAGCCCAGAATTAGCTTGGTATTGTATACATTTCAGTTATCTGCATACTTTATAGCAAAATTACAAGCAGAAGTATTACATTTGTAAAAATATGTACCTAGGCAGATGAAATCAGATTTTTATTTTGTAGAGGGCTTGCTATTTTTACCCATCTTCGATCCATCTGTAGTGTCGTTGGTGTGTATGTAAATACAAACATGAAATGTCAGCATCTCTGCAGTTAAGATTATCATTCTGCAAGGAAATCAGGAATACTGTACACACTGCATGGAACAGATTTTTTCTGGCAATTCTTTCTTGTTTTTTTTTTTTTGTTTTCTGGAGCCAAGTGTTTGGTCTAAGAGAAAAAGAAACTTGAGAATGAAGCAAATTGGGAGTGGGAAAGAAACATGGAAAGCATCTGGAAAAAATTATTTGCTATGAGATAACTAAGAAACATGAAATTTCCTGAAATAATTATTAAATGAATAATTTATTGCAATTTCCAAGCAGTCCAGAAATGAGATCTTCAAAAGTATCATGCTTTTTAACTGTTTGTCCTCATAACCTTTGAACATTTTTCACTGATTTTGCATCGATTTTCAAAAAAATTATGAGGATTTGTATTTTTAGGGAATATTTCCCCATTCTCTATTTTCTACCTCTAGTCAAAAGGAGAATTCTATTCTATACAAAATGCAGTGTAGGTATTATTTCAATTACCCTTGAACATATACTAGATTAATCTTTATATATGAACTGAATATCTTGCAGATTAAAAATCCACTTTTGGGGTTAGTCATGCTGTAAAAATGTTCCTTCACTATCGTAAGAAACTTATGTCTTATGTATTGCCTGGGGTCAAACCCAGCTGTACAGTCTGACCAGAGGTCCATGAGGTGCATTATCTAATGGACACCTAAAGTGCAGCCCAGCCACTTGTGATGTGGGGATTTCATGAGCCAAATACAGTCCTCTGTGTTTGGGAATCCTCAGCTGACCCCTATTCCTTTGAACTTCTCCCGTCTCCTCCAGAACAAACTTCTGACATTGCAACACACTGGGCGATGAGTTTCACAGATTAACTGCATAAGAACTGCCACCTTCTTGCTTTTTTAACCTGACTCCAACAGCTTTATTTAGTGCCCTGCAGTTCTTGTATTGGATGAGACAGTGAACATCTGATCCTGTCTTAATTTTCACTGTTTCAGAATGGTTTGATAGATCTCTTTTGTACAACCCCGTCCCCCTTTAATTGTCAGTTTTCAAACTTGGGAGCTACAGGTTATTTAATTGTTCCTTGTTTGGAATCTGTTTCATGCTTGATGGTAGCATTGGGTCTTACGTGTGTTGTGGGTGTGAAGTGAGAAGGATGTGCCTTGGTTATGTGTGGATTTGCTTGCTCAGAAAGAAATTCCAGAAATATTCAAGAAATTATACTGATTTTGAGTTGGGCTAGTGTAGAAGGAACAGGACTAGCACAATATGTGTGAAGAATGGTTAAGTGAATGTAGTGGAGAAATGAGAAATGGACTATGAAGAAAACCAGATAATAGGTATGAATACATGTTTGTAATGAAGGGATTACATGGTGCCTGTGAAAGACAGTGAAAATGAATGTCCAGAATAGAGTTGTGAGTAGCAGGTGATCTAATAGTAACACTGATGTAAAATGAAGATCTATATGCCTGCTGGTTTTGTCCAAAGAGTAAAGCAACATTTTCTGAAATATCTGTGTGCATGGACAATGTCACAGACAGAGGGGAGGGAAGCTGCATCAAATGATATTAGAGGTTTGCTGTTAGGTCGCTGCTTGGTTTCCTTCATTTCTCAGGATAAAAAGTCACAGTCCGACCTCTCTTGGCCCTTGATCTCTCTGGAACAGAGTTTCCCTTGTTGTCCAACTGTGTTAGTACAGTCCCAGCTGCGCTTGGCACTTACAAGTGAATTTCTCCTTGGGAATTATGACTAATGGCTGCTCAGTCTGAAAATAAACACATCGTTTATTTACCTTTGTATGTATAGCAGGCAGGGAACATGGAGGGAGAAAGGTGTCGAAGGGATTATCTGTGTCTCTTATCTACTGCTTTATCCTTCTTTTTTTAGTGTGTCTACTCAGACCTACTGCTCAGCTGTAAGTGAGAAATCTAATCTTCCTTCCCTGGTTCTGCAGATCTCTGTTAGCCTGTTTCTGTAAACCTTTCCTTCTCTGAGGTATCCCTCTTATCTCTGATACCTTTGTTTCCTGCCTCAATTCACTTTCTCTGATAGCTAAGCATCTTTTTTTGCACTCAGATTTAAATCTGACAACAATGACATTTCTCTCTTGGAGAGTGATACAGATATGCTATAACATTAGCAAATGCCTCAAGGTCTCTAAGTATTCCATACACTCCTATCCCTATTTGATTTCCTATTCGCTTGCCTCTGTAAACAATCTTTTCCAGACATTTCTTAACAGCTGAAGGTGATATATCATCTTCTGTTTTAATTCTTTATTGTTCCAATGAATAGTCAATATTCCCAGAATAAATTTAAATTGCTTTCAGCATTGTAGTATCATCAGGTTTTCAGGAATTTTGTGACTTTTTTCATGGTTTGAATAGGTATGTGAGGTATTCAGAAGCCTCTCTGTCACACTTTAACTGTCAGGGAAGTCACCCTGAGGGTGACTGCGTGGATGGGGTGTGTTCCCACTGTAGATATGTGCCTTCTCTTCCAGTTCGTGTCCTGTTCTGCCATGTGGATATACTGGGCTCATTGCTGGTGTGTCTGCCTGAGAGCTGAGCACAGGGGGAGAACAAGGGTTGGAAGGATTTTTCTGAGTTTATAAAGCTTGGGCCACTATCCCAAAGTCAGAGCTGACTCTGGGAGTATTCTTCCTCTCACTAACTACTTGGCAAGGGTAATAATGTAAAAGGAAAAAGAGTCATCTCCACTCGGTTCTGCTAGAATTGCATTCAGAGACGTGGAATTTCTTCATATAATTGATAAGAAGCCTCAGTAAGTAAGAATATACAGGAAAAAAGTAAATTACCAGAACAAGAAGAAAAGAGTCTGTGTGATCAAGAAGGAAAGAATCTGTGTGATCAGCAAGGATTTGTTCTGTCTCGAGGAGAGATTTCACTTTCATGTTCATGTGAGGCTTGGAGTTCTGGTTTATGAGACAAAATAAAGAAGAGCTGCTTTTCTTTATTACACAATGGTATCAACAATAGTTTATTGTTGAGAAATAATAAATATTAAATCTAAATCTATCATCTAAACAATTCATTTTAAAGTAAGTAATTAATTTGTACTAAATTTATCTATAACAAGGGTTTGTGAGATTAAAGGTGCCAGATGCTTGAAAACAGTTTTGTTTGAAAGCCTAGGTCCAATCTCCAGCTCTCACAGTGATTTGTGCAGGTAACAAAATGGCTCTCACTGAAGTACTCTGTGCGACTGCATGGAAGTCAGGATTGCAAAACTGACTTTGTCCTTGGAGAAGCATTGCAAATAAGGAGAGCTATTTCAATACTTGTAATTATTTCTGTATTAGTCACTCAAAAATTAAAAACTGAAAAGTTAAGTTTTCGTCCATAGCTTCTCTAGTAAAGAATTACATAAGTAAAATAGAGTCACAGCTGAAGTTGTTATCAGCTGGTCTTGTGACTACATTCTCTGGTACCTACAAACTAATTACAGCTCAGAGCCTTACAGGAAGTTCATGATGGCAGCTTGTCAGCTGTGATAACTTCTACCTGTGGTCGCTAGATTTTAGTTCAAGGTGCCAAACACCTTCTATGGATTTCCAAGCAATCCCAGCTGTGAGATAGAGTAGCTGAAGGAGTTCACTTTCTCGCATGATGGGACTTTTAATGGTAACAGCATTGTGGTTATTTCATGAGCTGAGGAAGTGAAATGGACTTCTGTTGACAACTACCACTACGTTTCTTAATCTCTCTGTCTTAATTTTTTTAATTTTGTGTCAGCTTGCAGCTGTAAATGTCTCTCAGGAAAAAATCTGGAATATATTTTTATTAATGGCCCGGTTTTCCAACTGCCTTTTTTAACTCATTACATCTGCATCTATGACAGCTTTTCATGTACAATACTGTTATGAGGCTTCATGAAAATAAGAAGAGCAATGTTAGAAACATTTGCACACATTAATGCTTAAACTTAAGAGTTTTATCTGCTTTCCACTGTGTGTGTTGTTAGAGGTATAATAATGATAATAACAAAATACACATGATGTTGAAAACTGCATCCATCAGGGAAGGGCTATAAACTAATGGGAAATTTAAATGCCTAACGCCAGTTGCAGATGTTTTGTTTGTTATTGTGATTGATGTCTAAGTAAAAGTCATGGGGTTGTTATCCATATAACACAGATTAAAGGACTCAGATGCTAAATTGAAAGACCAAATTTCTCTGCTTATCTTACATTAAGCTTCTGTGTTCATCTATTAAATCAGAGATTAAACTTAAATTCTTTGAAGAATCTTATTTGATTTCTAAATGTGTGTTAATAATCCTGCCTCCTCTTTAGAATCCACAGAGAGATATATGTTATCTTTAACTGGTAATTTATGTCATCCTAAAACAATCACCTGGGATGTCAGATGACCTGCCCTTTGGAGATCCCAGTTTTTATCCCTGACAGTAAGGAAGCCCAGGATGTTAGCATAGGGCTGCCTGTCTGACTTCTGGGTATGTGCAGCTGGATCAAACTCATTGCTTAAAAGAGAAAGATTTAACTTCTTTCTTTTTACCCATTTTTTCTTTTTGCTCTTCCACCGGTTTTTGTTGGAAGTAGTTGATCTGCTGGCTATTTAGATAGCTCGGTCCTTGCTATTCACTGTTGCCTTTGTTTATGTCACAGAAAATGAGGTGTTCAAATCATTTTGCTTTTGCTGGATGGAAAAGTCTTTGTTGTGAAGCTGGAATGGTTCCACAGGAATCTGTCCTCATGAGTGAGGAATGTGACAAAATGAAACAGTGTCAACTTTGCTCTCCTTCCTGACCTTTGGTATTGCTCTTTTGATCGTCCAGCGTGATATGAAGGAGGGGACAGTACGAATTAACCACAAGCCATGCAGTACCTCTTTAATCATTTTGCACAGGACTTATTTAATAATATTTTGTAACAGCCAAACAGTTACAGGTATTTGTGCAAAGTAGACATTGATTATCCTTAGTGTGATTATGCAAGTCCCAAGGAGTTCAACTAGGAGTACTGTCAAAATGAGTTTGGAATATGATTTTGGAATCTTGGAAATATTATTTTTTTAATTAATTTTCAATTTGGGGGATGATTTATTTAAATTCAACTTTTTCCTGTAAAAGATTTTGTTTTGCAAACTTGTTCACTCTGTGAGTTTTCAAACACTGGCATTCAAATTAGTTTTTAGACTTTACTAGTCCCTGTAGAGGCATACTTGTACTCAGTCTATACATGCTGATGTACAGTATCATACATGCTGTGTATCAACAATGTCTACTCTGCGTCTATTTTCTCTTTGCTCTTCATCTGAGCCAGAGCGTCTTATTCGTGGAATGGATGTTGTTTTTTGTTCTGTTTTGTTTTGTTTTGTTTTGTTTTGTTTTGTTTATATTGCAACACCACCAACCCACTTCTCTTTTTTTTCACTGTTTCCTCTCCTTAACTGGAAATATGTTGCCTGAGACTTTCATGTGTAAGCTTCACTCCTTTCGCTGGAGGACTCAAATATAAGAAAGAGTTTATCAGAGGGTGTAGGTGGTGGAGTTGGGGAGAGAATCTTAAATCAGCACTGCTAAAGGGTTGAGCATAAGGTCCTAGGGATGGTCCTCCATGAGGTTGGCTTCTGGGAGACTGATCTCTCTTCCCATGACCACACACTTTCTGAAACCTGAACCACTACCACCATGCAATGTCTTACACTGCTGCTGGAAGATTTCAGAAGAAAAAAAAAGAAATAGCAATCAGCTTCCTCTTTTCTCTATCAGCCACATTATGAGGTAACTGTAATAACTGCTGTGGGTTGGTGGGGCTGCCCAGGCATCCCTTGCCATTGTTTAGAGCTCCAAGTGACACAATTGTTTTATGGAAGTTTGTCCCCTTCTCCTAATGCTTCCCTAATTTAAAGAGTTATTTATTCTACCAGACTGCCCTGGATCTCAACAAAACTTGACCAGCACATCCTCCCACTGGAGTTATAAACACAAATGTAAGCACTGAAGTGGATTCTTTGCTGTACCTGGGACAGAGGATTTGTTTGTTCCACCTATTCCTTAGCTGCAATCTTTACGTCTTTATAGCCTGAGACTCTGAAATGTCATTGTAGGTACTAATTGCATTGCAGGAACCTGCCTCCTTGTTCCCAGTGAATAGCACAGTGACTCAGTTCAGTTCAGTTTGGTTGTGATGCCATACAGACTGCTGTAGCCCATTTACCTGCTATAGGTGCAGACTTGTCCTGTGCATGCACTGGGGATGTACAGATGTACCTTCAGTAGGGATAATCTTTTGTATTTGGCAGTATTTACCCACCTGCTACCAAGAAGCTCCCTACTGTAAATCCAACAAGTTTGTTGGTTGAACTTCCTTTCTATAATCATTCCTTCATCTTTCTCAGGGCAGTGTTACCAAACACCCACAAGATCTAAGAGCTTTTCTATTGTTTCCTTTCCTCCTTCTTCACTTCTTTGGCATCTGTCCCTACTGTTACTGAAATTAAATCGCAGTTTAGTTTTGGATATTGGTTAAGATCACTGTGGCTATTCAATTTAGTTTTCTACCATACACCTTTGACTTAGCCTATAACCCCTGCCACTTTTCAGGATTTTTTTTTCACAGGATCCAGTCCAGATGTGAGGAGCTTCACTTACAGTTGTCTGAAGAGTAAATGTGTATGTGAAAACATTCATAGGAAGAAGGTTTCTCATAGCAACTGCACTTTCTTTGATATGTGATGTCTTTGTGGCTATCTCTTACCCACCTCCTCCTTCCTTTTGCCACATTTCCATGTTAACATTTCGTTTTGAGGTTGGGAGGAACTGTGGGTGTAGGGTGCCACTAGTAAAAAGCAAGGGTGAGAGAGGCATGAATGCACCCCTGCAGGTGGTCAGACTAAGGAAAATCAGGTTCAAATGTTTAGCTGTGTCCACTGTAGAAAAAGATGTGTGCACCTCCATACATACACTCAGTCCTTCAGGACCCCCAGCTACCAGTCAGCAAACTTCCTTTAAATCTGAGCACCTTTCATGATAATTCACTGTGTGTTTTAGTCTAACACAGGATGGGCTTTCATACTCTCTCACCATTTACTGTATTACAGTAATGATTATTATATTACTAATATATTTAGCTCTGCTTTGATTTTTACTATAGTTTGCGAGAAGAAAAAAAGCTTCTAGAAAATGAATATGAAAGAATGTCAAAAGAAGAGGTAAGTACCAAACATGAGAAAAGCAATGTTTTATGTTCTGTCAGCTAACATATAAAAACATCACTGAAAATGTTTTCGTAGTGTGTATTTTTAGAGTTTATTTAAAATAGAATACATAGAAAAGTAGATTTTAAAAGAAGCAGATTATATAGGCTATATGATATTATTCTGTTTTGATAACTCTATGGGAAGCAATAACTGATTCAGAAAAGATCTGGATTTTTTTGTTTACTCAAGAAAATATTTATTATATTCAGCAAATGGATACTGCATGTAAAGATAGCTGCAGGTTTTTGGTTCTAGGATGTGAACATGAAAAATACCTTTGCAGTTATAAATCTTGAGGAATATATGTGGCTTTGTTGGAAATAACATTCTGATAGTATTGATAGAAGAAACACACATCTGGTAAAAAAAATACATTTCATATCTTGTCACTAAAAATGTTATCATCATTCAATGTTACTGAGTCTGTGTTGTCAGAAGCCTGCAAAATGTAAAAGGGAAAATACAATTACTCTGGTCTTTTACTCCTTTTTTAAAGAAAGACGACAAAATTAAACAGTTGAAAGAAAATTGTGATGAGCTCAGCAAAGAAGTAATCCAGAGGAAAGCAGAAATTGATTCAATAAAAGAAGCTGTTTCATCCAAGGAAAGGCTGATATTAACAGATGGGGAAGAAATGGAGAAGCTTCAGGAGACGCAGACTTATTTAAAAGTAACACAAAATTAATTGTGCCTATGGATCTGTGAGTGCATGTGTGTGTACATGGGTACATGTTCTTTCCAAAGGAGCAGTGAATCTTCTGGATATTGTTTGTCATTCCAAATTCATTATGTCATTACATTAAATATTAGACCGTTTTCCAATGGGCATAAAACATGTTGGTGTGCCATATCCTTATTACTCCTTTAGGAAATAATAATAGTCATGGTTTTGATTAAAAAGTGGTTTCTATATAGACATCTTAGCTATGTTGTGTTATTGTAGGCTGCTCAGATTACAGTTCATACAGATTTATGCTGAGAATTAAAAACATACTTGGGTCTACTTCTTTCCATGATATAAATAGCATAGTAAGATGTATTAATAATATTCAAGCATAATTTTTATCTTGAAGACATACTAAAATTGTAAATATCAATGTTTAGTTTAAAAATAGCAACTACAATTCTCTGGGACAAACTCAAGTAATTAAAAAACATGTTTCCTACAGATTTCCACAGCAGTTCTAAGTGAATATTACTGCTATGAAAACTCATCAGATTTTGAGGCTATTAATCAAAACTTTCTGTTTTGTCACTAGGCTGAGCTAGTTAGGATCCTTGGTGTTCCAAAGCAACTTGCAAAAGAAACTGAGAAGTTGAATCAGAAAAAAATGTATGTTTTTAATAATTAATTCTATATACATTAATATATGTATGTATAACTTCTTCTCATCCGTTGGTTATAGAAATGATCGAGGATAGTTGTTGATTAAAATTAGGATCAACATTTAAACTAACATTTCCACAGCTGCCAGTGTGGCCTGAGCTACAAACACGTTCTCCCTTGGTCCTTCTGTACCAGCTGTTGAGTCACAGGTGCTTTACTGTAAGGTCCTGACACAAACTGCAGTCTCTAATATCAGGGGAAATGTAGCCCAGCTGCCAGCCTTTTCTTTCTCTCTCTTGTGAAGCTGGGGTTCTTCTCTGAAGCTCTCTTGTGAAGCTGAGGTTCTTCTCCTCTGAAGCATGGCATGTGCTGTTTTCTCTAAGTGTAAAATCAAATTAGCACTGTGCAGTTTCAGCCGGGTCACTCACAGATCCCAGAGGTCCAATTGCCATCCAGATGAATGATGGGTTTTGTACCCTGTTTGTGCACAGGGTTACTCTGAAGTTTTTGTATCTCCTGCTTCCAATCCCTATTTGTAATACAGAAACTGTTTGACTATGTTAAATTTCTGAGATTTAAAACTTGTATGATGGTTTTCTTCTACATTTTCCTTACTACTCTGCTTAATGCAACTCTGCCATCATAAATCTAAGAAGTTTGCCCTGTAGTGTTAAAGAGAAGCAATTTCTAAAACCTACATTGTGCAAATGGCTATTAATGAAATATTTAAATGAGTCTTTGTATTTGTGTCACATCACAGAATAAACTAACCAGAGTTCCCAGTCTCAGGAAGAATATTTAGAAGTGTCACACCCATGTAACTAGTAATGTTGACAGAAATGAGTTTACTAGAACTCTTTTTAATACTGTCACGGTGCTAAGCTGTCAGTTAGCCCCATGGCTATCTGCAATTTTATTTTTGGACTATAGTGGAATTTGAAGGTTTTCACTGTCTGCTTTCAAACATATATTGTTGTGAAATTATTTTTTGTGTCCACAAAAACTGGAAACTTACATTTTGTCTTCTAAATGCATGTGGAAAAGTTAACCCTTACTGCTTTGTTAAAATATATCCACAGCGATGCAGAGAAGAAGAATGAAGCCCTAAATGACCAAATAGAAGAATTGAATAGAACCCTGAAAGCCACTGAAAGAAGGATTGAAGAGATTTTGCAAGAAAGAGAAGATGTAATGAAGGAATTGGATGAGAGACTAACTTTGATAGAGAACAATGAACGAGAATGCATTACTTTGACAAAATCACTAGAAATGAGCACAGAGAAGGAATTAGCTGTCCTATCAGACAGGTTAGAGTCATGAGCCATGTGGAAAGAGTGAATGATTCTCTGTTCTCAAAAGTCTATTTCTTTTTTATGCTGTATTGCTTCTATTTTCAAGTATTATGCTGCAACTGGTGCAAATTATAAATGATGAGGCTTGGTCTTGACTTCAGAAATGTTTACATAAAAATTTGGAATCTGGAATCTAGGATCTGGCTTGAAGAAGAACATGAAAAAGCATAAGCATTTGATAAAATGCTGTGATTTTGCTCTTAAAGTGAAATATTTTAGAGGTTTCTCTCTTTAGTGTACATACTTTCCTGTGTAACCCACTGAAAGTAAATTGAAGAAAAAATATGTCAGTATTTTCATTTTCAAATGAGAATCATAGATGTCTGCACTCACGTACTCCTGAATTTCAGTGGGGATTGATTAATCATCTTTTTAGTAGTCCCTTCAATTATGATTTTATATTTACTTGGTAAAGTAAAACAAACTGTTAGTTTGAAGGGAAGCATCAAATGATTCCTCCTTTGCAGAGGGGGATGTATAGTTGTAATTCTGCCCATATGCTCAGCAACAATGCTTTTGCCTTCAAGCTTTTTATTAAAGACCCATGGCATCTTATTTTGAAGTGTTCCATCATAATAAAAAATGTGTTTTCTTCTTCCTATATGTACGAGTTTCCCTGGAATTTTTAACATATTTAGACCAGACTGTGAGACTTCATCGACATAATTAGGATATTATAATTGATTATAGTTATAAAAATGCCAACTTTTTAGGTAATTTTTGTCAGTAGTTCACAAGTTTGTCTTGCTGCTGAGCCATAGTGATGAGGTACTCAAACCCCATTAAAATAGTCATGCCTGTATACATATATGTATTGATTAAGCTATCTGTTTCTAAAATTCTGTGTCTATCTATATAGACAAATTCTGGAAAATAATTTAAATAAATGTGTCTTGGAGAACAAAAAGCAACAAGATATTCTCAGTCACCATCAAACACAGAAAGATAGAGAACTGAAATATTTAAAAAAGTTGGAGTTACAACTGAAAGGGATTTGTGATTCCATGGAACGAGATAAGGCAAAGCATAAAAGACTCAAAGCAGAGGTCTGTATGAATGCATTGATCATAAAGATCATAAATTTTTTTGTAAGAAATACTTCTATGAAATCTCTTGACAGTCCTATAAGGGGAAAGGGAGGAAGACTTATTTCACCTTCCTCATTTCCCCCTTGCTTTAGTATTTCACCCATTCCTCTTTCAATAATGTTTTACTCTTTTCTGTTTTACTTAGTCTTTTGACTATGGTAATTTTCAAGGGAAGTATCATTCTGCTTGTGTATTCAAAGCATTTTCTTTCTTTTTCGCTTCCAATTCTTTCTTTAAAATTTACTTTGTCTATAATTTTTTTGTATTTTCTTTCTCTCATCACTGGTTCTTCCATTCTCTCTTTCTTATATATATTTTGTCCTTTACTTGCTCCTTGCTTAGTTTAGATTCTGAGTCATATAAATTTAATCTTGTTTATTCAGGTGAATATTTTTTCACAGGACTTGATGTTTCCTACCTTGATACTATCCTTTAAATTCTTCTTGGTCCTTCTGAGCAATTCAGGGCAGAAAAGAGTCTTACATAATTGTAAAGTTTTTAAAAACTACTATATGTATCAAAACTCATATATACTTAGCTTTGCTATTTAAACAACTCCAGTTATTACTTGACAATATTTAATATTATTAAACAATATTTTTTTGTCTCCGTTGAAATTCCTTCTCAATTCACATGTGTAGTACCTAGTAATATAAGCTCACCTGGGAGAAGGGAGGAAAGCTCTATAACTACACAACAGAGTTTTGGATTTCCTGAAGTAATGATTAAAGGGCTGACTCATATTCCAGACTTTGATCTTAAAACCTAAAGAGTTTCTGTTCAGTATCAGCTAAGAGAATCTGGGAGATGGTATTTTTTCCTGTGTTCCCATTGAGGAGATGTTTCTGGATGAAAAACGACAATTGTTCAAAAACATGTAATGCTAAAATTAAATGCCATAACCCACCAATGGCTGTGGTTAGAGTCCATGGTCTGGGGTGAGATCCAAACCCATCTCAGCCCAATTCCTTCACCCTGTGGAAGGAATTGACCTTGTATGTATCTTACAAATAGTATCATCATGAGGAGTGGGGGAAAGGGAATGCCACGGGACACGGCAGTGGCATTCTAATGAGGATTTTACTCCAGCAGCTGCAGGATACTACTCTAATGCAAACAGGCCACAGCAATAGAGTTTAGCCCATCCTCCCATGCTCAGTGTTTTCTCTGATTTCTTTCTGGGCTGTGCTAGAAGAGCAAATGTGAAATCACTGCTCCTCTGCAGCATGGCGAATTCAAATGCAGTACTGCAGTAAGGCAAAGTCAAGTGGCAGAGGCAAGCTTGATTCTGCTTGGCTTTTGCTATATTGGGACAATTTTAATTTGGAAGACTTGGGAACACACCTAGCAAAAGTTAAAAACCAGTATTTTAAGTAGGTAAAATTTCTTTAACTACTTAAATCTCCAGATTTACATTTATTCATTGTGATTCAAAGTGAAAAAATCACAAGAATTTATTGTTTGTATAAATATGTGAGTGCAGAAGCAGCAGTACATCAATGTGGTTCCCCAAATTTCTTCTTTTGAATCATATGTTAAGTGCAGAATGACTGATTTGTAGAATAAGGAAATTACAGGAACACTTCCTTCAAATGTGTTTTTCCTGTTAGTAAGTTGTGAAAGGTCAGCTATTGCTAAATGCCGACGCTGTGTGTGAAAGAGAACTGCCACTCCTGCTGTCGCCAGCCCACAGCAGAACTGCTGCTCCTCTCCATGTGGGCCTTCTTCTTGGTCAGGCCAGCACAGAGACAGCCAAAAGTGCCTAAGTTTAGCCCTGCCTTACATGAACAAAGGTCCTTAATGGATTAAAGATGTTTATATGAGCTTTTTACTTTTACACAGCGGAAGAGGTAACTAATATATGTTCCACATAAAAGCTGTTTTTGCTCCTACCACATGAGTGAAAGTCACCTTCTTGGGACAGGCTTTACTGATCTTTTAGTAAACCTAAGTCAAATCAAATCTCAGAGCTGGCAGCTGCAACCAAAGTAACACCACACTTTGACATTTACTGGGTCTCTTGTTTCCCTTTCCCTTAATGCAAATGAACAGCATTTAACTTTACAGTATTATCACAGAAGTGAAAATCACAACTGCAAAACACTTATTTCTCAGTATTGGTTTGCAGTGTTTTGAACTCTAACATCTGCTTGAGATCTGAGCAAGATATCACAGGGGGACTTTTATTACGTTTGAATATCTTCCAGATGTGTTGTTAAATGTAATTTTTTCCCACCCATATGAATTACAGATTTGCAATTAGAATCATTTGGATTGGAAGGGACTTTTAAAGGCCATTTGATCCAAACCCCTGCAAGAGGCAGGGACACCTTCATCTAGGTCAGCTTAGTCAGACCTCAGTCCAACCTGGCCTTAAATGTTTCCAGGGACAGGGCATCAATCACCTCTCTGGGCAACCTGTGCCAGTGTTTCACCACCCTGGTTGAACAGAATTCTTCCTTATATCTAATCGTCCCTCTTTTATTTTAAAAATTAATACCCCTTGTCCTCTCACAACAGGTCCTGCTAAAATGTTTGTCCCCATCAATTACAGAGAGGCAACATATGCCTGCATAATTAGCCTGATGCATTTATTTCTTATTTCCTTATAACCATAAAGAATTTTTAAGTGAAGTTAGTCACAGTGAGGCCAAAACAACTTTTTGTCTTAGAAGATATATCATGTAAGTAGTTGTAGTGAGATTGATCAGATATATTTGTTACAGGTAGCTTTTAATATCTGTTCCCTCACATAATTATTGTTAAAATCTGATTGAATAAACAAATTTTCTCATAATGGAAAATAATACATAAATGTTTGTGTTGTTAGATTTGACTTTCTAGAGCCTAATGAAAATCCTGCTGTAGTGACAAAAAGAAAAAAATGTGATATCCATTCTATGTAGATGTGAACTCCTTTTTTTTTCTATACTAAGTTCAGAATTTCACTCTGAAAATCCTCTGTGAATTTAGAAGGTGACAGTTTTACATACTCTCTTTGTGATTATTGTGTTTTTTAATGACAGTTTGGTTGCTGAAAATCATAACCCTTCTAAATTTGTGAAGTCTAGTGTTCATCGTTCTTGAAAGAAAAATTTGAGAAACTTCAATAAGTTGCTGAGGAACTCTACTCAATGGAGCATTCTTGTACTAGCTATTATAATAGGAAAGAAAATTAATTTCTTAATTTGAGTAGCTACTTCTAACTGAATATCTGCAGTTTACATTTTCTTCATTTTTTGTTTGCATCACTCTGTGCTTGGTTTATTTTTGTAGGCAGAAATTAACTCCAAAAAAAATGCAGTATTATTAGAAAGACGACGAGAACTGCAGGAGGAAATTGAAACAATCAAAAGAGGTTTAGCTGAACAGGTGCTGAGTCCTGCTTTCTCATATTTTTTCATTTTAACAGTTGGTTTTCTATCATGAGAATAAAGGAAAAAAGGAAAGGGTGTTTCTAGCTGCAGCTTTCTGGTGAGAAATCGTGGTAGTATTTGTTCAATTTTAAAGAACACTTGTCTTTCATTTTTAAAAATATATTTTGGTGTTACTGGCCACATACTAGAAGGCAGAAAGCAAATCTACTTTCTAGTTTAAGTCTTTCTGAATGTTGTTAATGACACTGCAGCTAGAAATATATTGTTATAGACTTCCTTTGGATGTGGAACCGTGTCTTGTTGAAACAACAAAAATCCAGCATTTGTACATTAAGATTTTTCATCTTCATGGTTCTGATTTTTCATCTTTCATCTTCATGATTCTGTCATTTGTGGATGTCTGTCTGTACTCAGCACAACCATACAGAGTGTGGAAATGCAGATATCTGCATTACGAGAGCATTAGAACTTGCCACTACATAAATGACTTTATAAGAAGCAATCTATTTCAGACATACATTCTTAAGATCAAACCTCCTTGTCTTCTTACCTTTATATCCATTTTCTTTATGTGTTTTGTTTGAATTCATTAACATTATCAGGTGGGAATCAGCTTGGTTTTGGATACCTATGCATTCCAGTACCTACATGGTCACTCTTTGGGATACATTAAGTTGTGTGCCGCAGATAGGCATGCAGTCAGTGGAGCCTAGGAAGCTTCCATTCACCTCCTCCTGAAGATCTGACACTGAAGTTACTTAAAGATTATATAGCTATAAAGGCCCATTGTGTCAATGGACAATAGCTGAAAGATGTTAGACTGAAGAACAGAAATGCTCCTAGGTGATAATATAGTTTGAAATGTTATTATAGGGATTGTGCATGGTGTTTTAAAGAAATAATTTATTATGTTTTTAAATCTATGTAGTCTGTATATTTGTTTACATTGCAGATAAGCCCAAAGTATTTCCAACTTTTGGGTTGCCACTACAGATGCATTGTTGCATTAGGATTTAAATTTAATCTTCTTTAGGAAATGATATCAGATATGGATGCCCGCACATTAGAAGAATGCATTGCTGAAGAACACTTGCTTTTTAAAGAGCAGGAAAAATGCAGAAATGAGTTATCCGCACTTACACATCTGACATGTCTCAGAGCTGATGAGAAGCAACTGAAATGCAGGAATGTTCAGAAAGCCAAGGTAAAAAATTGGATATTTGGAAGACTATTCAAAAGTATAAGCTGGTGTAGGGAGAAATTAAATTACTAGTGAGGGGAGCCCTGTGGACTCATTTCCAACCCTAGCTTTGAAGTTCCATCAGGACACTGGAAGCTCACAATATTGTGGTGTTCTATCAGCAATTTGTGGTGCAGTGCAGTATGTTAAACTATCACTCCATAATTGAAACAAGGTATTGAAAGGACATTTCAAGAGTGCCCAAAGGAGGGCAACAAAGATGGTAAAGGGCCTTGAGGGGAAGCTGAGGGCACTTGGTCTGTTCAGCCTGCAGAACAGGAGACTGAGGGGAGACCTCATTGCAGCTACAGCTTCCTCGTGAGGGGCAGCAGAGGGGCAGACACCGATCTCTTCGCTCTGATGACCAGTAACAGGACCTGAGGAAACAGCCTGAAGTTGTGTTGGGGGAGGTTTAGGTTGGGTATCAGGAAAAGATTCTTCACCTAGAGAGTGGCTGAGCACTGGAACAGGCTCCACAGGGAAGTGATCATAGCATGAAGCCTGACAGTTCAAGAAGTATTTGGACAACGCTCTTGGACACAGGGTGTGACTCCTGGGGATGGTGCTGTGCAGGGCCAGGAGTTGGACTTGATGATCCTTGTGGGCCCCTTCCAAATCAGCACATTCTGTGATTCTGAGATTCTGTGATTTTCTTTCAAGCCTATAGAATAAAATGAACAATTTGAAAGAAAGAGGCAGAAAAGCAGATAACCTTACCTAAGATTCTCAGAAGTAAAACTGTGTCGTTTATTTTACAAATATACAAACATTAGAAGATAAATTGAACTACTACTCATTCCAAGGAGAGGCAGAAATTTCTATTTTCCTGTTACATTTCAAGGCATAAATAATTATATTGATTTAGAGAAAGAGGGAAAGAAAACTTTTCCTATGACTAATCATTGTATTTGCTGCCTGCATTTTGTTAGCATGATGTGTGCTGTGGTGTCACACAGAATTTACTAAATACCAAATTGCTATATGGGAATAAGGTATTTATGTTTCCAAAATGTATGTCTGTATTCAGATAAATTAGATAAGCTACCCTCCTACCATCTTGGGAAACTCTGATGGTCTATAAAAATAAACATGACAGGCTTTGTATCTTCAATAAAAATCAGTCCATAAACAAATAAAACAATACAAATTCAGGAACACACAGGCAAGCCCAAAGTTGCAAGTCATTATCCATCAGCTTTCCCTAATACCAATCTCCTCCTCCTGATACCAGTGGGAGGGGAGAAAAGGCCTGTCCACCTAAGATTGATGGCCTAGGCTCTTGAGGACTGAACACAACTGGAAACAAAAGATCCAGAGACTTAACAGAGTGCAATTCTGCTCAAACATCAGCAATTGCTTAAAGTCAGAATTGAGTAAAAAAGAAATTTTATTTATAAAGGTACAGTTTCAATGGTTCATATGCCAAATAATTATATAGTGATGGAATTGACAGGATGATCAGTAGAAACAGTGGAACTCCAGATACATGGAACCAAGCATTTAAGATACAGCATCAAATTATCTACATTACTAATAGTAATTTTAAGCTTAATATAAATGGGAAAATTGTGCTTTTTAAATGTTGTTTTTTATGTAATAAAAACATTTCATTATAATAAGAAAAAGGTCTTATTATAATGTCCCCTCACATTTCTTTTTCTCATCTAAGAGTTGCTCTGGGTAATTTCTTTGAAGACATTTCTTTAATATATCTAAAGTGCTCACTAAATATTATTTAAATTTCAGATTCAACTCCAAAGTATTGTTAAGGAACTAAAAAGAAAGGATCGTGAACTAACCATCTGTAAAAAGATGAAAAAAGAAATCCAAAAAGAGTAAGAAAATAATAACAATACATTATCTAAAAAAGTCTTCTAAAGCAACTTTTATCCAAGTAATGTATGCATAAAATGCTAATAATTATTTCTTTCACACATCTTATTTCTTCAGACTCCAAGGATTTGCTACGATGTCTGATCTTATGCAAACTGAAAAGGAAAATTGTATACAGTTGATGCGTACTGCTCAGTGGAAAGCAAGGGAAGCTGAAAACCGGGTAAAATTGCTAGAAAATAGAATAGAAAACTTAAGGAATGCTGTTGTAACCAAGGAAAGGTGAGTTTACAGTACACTGTAGTTCATAATTACAGAAATGTAAGACTGGAAGAAATCTTAGGAGAGAATCTATTTGATCTTCAGTTATGCTCATATCATCCTTGATAGTTATTATCCTGATTTTTAAAATCTGATTAAAACAAAGGCATTTAGAAACACCCCTCCATAATCTGTTCCAATTTCTTATCCCACTAACACTCCACAACAAGCTTGGGCATCACTACTTGGCAGAAAGTAGTTTTGAAGTTTGTCTGGCTACTCTTTCACTTTCCCATCTTTTATATTTAGTTCTTGGATCTCTTGGGTTTTGCATTATCATGCTGTTTCACTCAATATAAGCAACACCGTTGCACTCATATTTGCTGTCCTTAGAGAAAAAGAGGTCTGACATACTTGATTCCCCAATGAAGTGGTGCATAGGACTATTAAATGAGTCACTAGCTAGGAATGTGGCTGTCTATGAAATTAGAACAAATTGGGGATTTTGGTTCAAACTCACATTGAGGTTTATTAGATAACATTTATTTCAGATAAAATGTCGTTTCAATTTCCAAGCAATCTTAGACAAAATGAAAGGTTACATTCACAACAAGCATAATGAGGAAGAATAGCTGGTGCTTGTGACTGTCTTTTTTCCTAGACCACTATTTAGTGGGGATATCTTTTTGCCATATTTTTGTCATCTTAGTGATGAAATTTTGCAATATAGACAGAATTACAATGTCTTGGAAATCTGTACTTGGGCAAGTAGAGAGACAGTGAATAGCCAACTGTGTGAGCAAAACAAGAAAACCAAAACTGAGCAGTTAAAAATAACCTGATTTTCCCAAAACTTCATTATTTGGTGCCAAAAAAATGCTCAATCAGAGAAAGAATACACTAAGTATTTATTGTGAATATCCTAGTAGTTTGATTTCAAAGTCATGCTAGAGATAGCTAAAAAAGAAGTGGAACTTCAGTGATTGAAGTGATTTTGTCAAGATGTACAAGCTGACATTTTGTGGTAAAATTTTTGAGGCCTTCCCAGGCGATGAAAGAAGAAAAAAAAGGGTAATAAGACATAAATATTGTATAGATATCAGAAATATACAATTATTATAGATGACCCTACTTGGTACAGATGCAACAGATATTTTGGGCTCTGCAAACCTAGATTTAAAACTAGTCAGAGGCATTGGATTTTCAGTAACTCTCTTGCCTATGAAAAATATTTTTAATCCCAGTAGTAGATTTTAGTATCAGTACCACTGACTTCACTGCAACCTCTACAATTTGGAGGACAGAGTATCAGTCCAAGTAAGACAAGTAATTTTCAGAAAATATTTAAAACATACTGCCTTTCTGCAATATCATCACACTTGCAGTCTGAAACTTGACTTAGAGAAGTTCAATTCAATTCAGTAATATGCTGTGGTACTCAAAGTGTTATACATGTGGTACTCAAAGTGTTATACATGTGGTACTCAAAGTGTTATACATGTGGGGGAAACAAAAAAAAGCGGCTCCCTGCCCCGCATACAGCGATTCAGCAATTTAATGATGGAGTCCATGAGGAAAGGATATTTCATCTGCAGGTCTGTATTTTAACAGGAGACTGTGCTTCTCCTTTCACTACCTCTTTTGTATGTTGACATGAATATCTTCCCGGTTTAGATAATGTTGTGTCTCAAACCAGAAGTGATACCACAGATCAAATGCAGTAACTTTAAATTCTGTGTTGTGAGATAGTGAATTGTCCATTTGGTGACAAGAATCTGTCTTTTAAGTGAGGGACCATCATCCAGCGATCAACAAGGATGCTGGAAATAATGAGATCTGTTCTTTATTTTTATGTGATTTTGTCACTAATCTTCCACTATGATTTTTTTTTCATCTGTCAAATGGGCAATCTGATAATTTTCTTCTTTGTGTTAATACTGTGACATATTGTTTTATAAACAATAGATTTGGAGAACTTTGAATTGCAACCACAAAATAATTTAAATATTGTTCTTTAAATAGAAGGGCAGGATTTCTACACATTAAGACTTTTCATCACAGTTTATGCCTATGCTCTTGAACTTTATTTTTTATGGCTACTTGGGCTACTGAGTAGAGAAGAAAAGAGCTGTAGTGCAGTGCTCCCTATATAACATTTTTTTCTTGAGCCAGAATCCAGTTCTTTCCAAGCTGGAAAGAACTTACAAAGAAAAACTGCTCTCAGAGAGCTTCTATGAAGCAGAGACGTAGAGGAGCCCTTGTGTGCTTGAGAAATAAATTTAAGGTCTGCTTTTAATTGCTGAAATTCGTTTCAAATTGAATGGACTAAAAACATTGCCACATTTCTGTTATGTTTAAGAAAATTGCAGGAAGAGTATATGAAGATTAAAAAGAACGAGAGAATGACAGAGTTGATCAAAACGGATTATTACAAAGTTGAACAAGAGATGCTAGAGAATAAAGAAAAGGAAAAGTATTTGAATGTTGACAGACTTACCACTATAGCCACACACATGGAAGAAGAAATTTTGCAACTACGCAAAAAATGTGAAAGGGCTATTCAGCAACAAAATGAGAGGTACATTTGTAAATTTGATCTACGGCAGTGTTTCATTTTGACATCCATGAAACAACAATATTTTTCAGCTTATGAGCACTCCTCATTAGGAATGCTAAATGTCTGTGGCACTGCAATGTTTTGCTGACCTGTCCCCCTCACTGCACTGCCAGTGCTGCTTTGCATTATGTGGATGTTTCTCCACTGGTGATCATGCTCATTCTTTATAACTATTATTCAAAAAATACTGTAGCTTGGCTACTGAAGGCCTTGAGAACTTGAAGCCTCCTGCTCTATTTGTGGATTGTGCACAGATAAGGAATCTGCAAAAATGCAGATTATCTAAATCTGTCTGATCTTAATCCATTTTTAAATGCTGTGGAAGGCCAGACAACCTCAAAAATTATGTGAAACAAGAGTAACCTTTCCAAGAGTTTGTTTCCCGATTTTAGCATTGCAATTATTTTGTTACTTGTTTTCAATGCTGTCATTAGATTAAAATATTATTTGTGAAAGCTTCATACATTTTCACAGATTATTACTATCTTTTAAGGTCACTTTTTATATTCTTGAATGGAATGCAATGAATGTGAGTAATTTTTTTTTAAATTATCTTTTAATTTTGGCTTTATTTCAGTGGTCTTTTGCTCAGAGAACGAGAAGAAGAACTAGGCTTTTTATATGAAAAAATAAACAGGCAAGAGATGTTGTGTAGAAATGGAGATATTAAGATGAAAGTTATGGATGAAAAGATCAGTCTTCTGAAGCTAAAGGTAGCTGAGAAAAAAAGAGAGATTAAATTGTTTTTTAAAGAGCTCCCAGTGAGGAATGCCCTGGATGCACATCTGGTGAGACTTCGGATACAGGTTGGTGTTAAAGGAAGCCCTTTTTTTACTATCCTTCTGTATTTTAAAATTTAAGGTGATTTCATCGAAAAAAATAGATATGGATGTACAAGGTTTATTAAAACAGCAAGTTTAGTAATACATCTGTCTAGCAAAACACTGATACATGTTTCTAACTTCACATATGTGAGTTTCTACGCTTATGTAGAACTGGCTCATGCTCTTTGTTTCACGCCCGCCAAATGTTTCCTGGGTATGGAATCCCAGCTAACCCACCCCATAGCCTGAAATGTCAGTATGACTAAGCTGGAGAATGGGAGTCATGGGGGATAAATGGGACTGTAGATAAAATTTGTTAAAACTGTATTGATGGAGTAGGTGGAGGGGTGGGAGATATACTTAGACCATCAAATTTCTAAAATAATAACTCAATTCACACTTGACCCTGATCCTACTCTGGAAACTCTGCTGCCTACAATGATATCATCCACGTATATTTTCTTCCGCACAAAAACAGTGTAAGTCTTCGTTCCACTTACAAAACAGCATTAAACAGCTAACAAACTGCAGTTCTTGGGACATTCTTTCCTTGCTTTCTGAAATGGCTCATTTACTTTTGACCTTATCTCCAGATGGTAATTTTTCCCATACATACTCTGTTAGTGCCTGCACAATTAGGGTGTACCATTGCCTTTCAAACTCGCATCGATGGGAGCTGTGACTCATTGTTTAATAGTGCTTGCACTATTCTCTTACTTCTGGCCTTTTGAAGAAATTTTATGCTCTGCTACAAGAATAAAACACAGTCTAATACCTCATGCAAAGCATGCCCCAAAGAACTTTACAGGGCCATCACAGATTTAAACAATGAACTAAGGCAGTATAAAAAAGAAAAAAAACCAGACTAAAGGGAAAAAACCAAAAAGACCCTAAAGTTTTCAGATAAGGTTTAAAACGAGACTGAGGGCCACTGAGTCAAATACAGTAGTAGCAAAATGCAGATGTTTTTTATGCACTGACAAGGTCAATCATGAAACTTTGCTTTTTCTGTTCTGAATCCCTGCAACTTTCTCCTGTATTATGATAGTTCATGTGAAACCTAAAATCACTGTTAAAGGGATGCTTTTGTTGCAGGTGCTTTAAATCTTTTTGCAATGTTGACATAAAAGTAAAAAGTAGGAAAATACAGAGTGGTGTGATATTATACATGCAGTAGTCTTAATAAATGTTCCCAAGTCAGGGATTTTCCAGCGAACAAGGGCAAATAATCAGTTATCAACCTTTAAAATTTAACTAGATACTGTGATTACTGAATATGACATGGTTCAAACTGGGTGTTAACTCATTCATCTCCTTATGCTCAACCATTCCAGCATTAATACTCTTACTCCCACTGCCAACAGGCATTAAGTCCAGTGAGAAGTTTTAAATTGTTTGGCTTCATCTCCATGATTTAAACAAAAACCATGGGCCCAAATCTGAATTCTGGTGTTGGTTGCCAAATTCACATTGCTAGTTCCTGTACTGATTACAGACTTGACCCCATGTTGAAACCTGACTCAGCTTCTGTTGAGTTACCACAGTCACAGACCATCTGGATCAGGCAGGATGAATCCTGTACCTGTGCCTCTTTTCTCATCCCCTTTTCTTACCCTTCCTGCCTCCTTCCGTTTTCAGCAATACCAGACCTCTTTGAAGCAAGTGCTAGTAACATGGACTAGGTATTTTCATTATTATCAATGAAAAAAACTAAAATCAGAAATATTTACAGGCTGCAAAAACTGACCCATAATCTCAGCAGCTGTAGTGCCCATTGGGAAGGGGAAAAGCCCAGATCAGGGCTATTTGCCAATTCAGCAAGAACAAACACTTTGCCTAGGTGTCCTATATTCCACATGAGCTGCTTAATCATCAAAGTGATGTATGTTCCACTTATATGCTTTTCATCAGAAGCTGCCTATTTCCACAAAACATTGGTGAATAGTTCAGCTAAAAAAATGCCATCATCTGAAGCAAGACCAGACCTCTTCTAAGAAAATGCTAGTAATATGGACTAGGTAGGTTTGTTACCACCAATGTAAAGATTTTAAAATAGAAATATTTATAGGCACTTCTTTACACAAAATGTACCTGGTGAGACTGTGAGATGGTTTTGTCTGAGCACAAAACTTTGTAACTTTTAATTGGGACTTCACATCAAGGGACTGTTCCTGCTGACTGAAGTGACCCATAAAAACTAATCTGCCATCATGCATCCATGAGGAATACTTAGCATTAATCATTAATTAGTCCAACACGTAGACCTGCTGAGCTGTCATGGTGCTGTAGATGGGACTTTCATGCCTTAGTGTTCAGGCAATGTACAAGGAATCTCAGCTTATTTGAGGCATTTGGCGGCAACATTTGTCCAGGTTTTAATACAATCCCATGAAAATCTCCAGACTACATCATCATAGTCATAGAGTAATGGGACTAAAAGATAGATAAAGAGTTTATCTAGGCAATCTGCTCTGACACCAGCATCGGATTGCCTGTCATTCCCAAGAGGGCTAAGCTGTGCTTTCAAGCCACCACTGGCAATCCAGTTTCCCCAGCAAGCTATCCCTGTCTTTCCTTAACAGTGGAAAGATTTTCTTGACCTTTAGCCTGGATCTTGCTGTGGTGTAAGAATATTGGTTTGTATTCTGTCCTCCAGGGATATGACAAATGGGCCATTCTTTTCCTTTCTCCAACATTTCATTTTTTGGAAGGATGTTAATCATGTTCCTCTCCCATCCTTTTGCTAGGCTACACAACCTCGTTTCTTTCAATCAGCTCTTAGAGATTTTTCTTAGCTCGTTCTGCATTTCTTTTATTTTTGGCAATATGGTCTTTATTTGTCTGGAGGTGCAGTGCCTGGTACCTGTGGCTGACAGGGAAAGGATTCATTCAGGCATCTTGCAGGTTACCTTCCTGCTTATGCATCCCGGTATGGTGGCACCTTTCCTGACACGACACAGCGATTCATCTTCATGTAAATGTATGTAACAATCAGATCCTTTCTTCAAAGAAAGGACATCCAACCAGTTCACTTTGATTCTATGTTTGTAGAGGCAATTTTTCCTGCCTACATGCAGCAACTTACATTTTTTATTTACTGTTATCTTTTTGGTTCAGACCTTTTTTCAGACCAAGGTAATTTTGAATTTGAATCTTTTCCAAAAAATATTTGCAGCCTCTCTGAGCTTAACCTCATTCTACTGATGAGGTATTTACTGCATATTTTCATAAAGAATCCATTTATTTTTCTTGTTTATGAGAATATCATATGAAATATTGAAGCTATATAAAATAAAAACATATGATACCTACTATTTGTCATCCATACACCTGTGAAATTATCATAGTAGACATTGGCCTGGTTTGGCATGACTCAACACACCCATGTTGGCTGTTATCCCTGCCTTTTTTCTCTTCTTGACACCTACAAAGAAAACTTAAGTATGTGTTCCAGATTTATTCTTCAGAAAGTGAAGTTATCTATGGTTCCATAGCTCCATCACCACCCTTTCTTAAAATAGGTCTTGTGTTTGCCCTTTTCTGGTGCTGTACATACCTCACCTACCTTCTCTGAGGTTTCAGAAAAAGCACCCAATGTCCACTTCTTCAGACCGGTTGCTTTATCTAGACAAGTGTTCCCTCCTGTGTGTTCATCCTTCAACAATTCCTCCTGACTGATTACAATCCAGTGTAGAAAAGCCTCTCTTCTAGAGCCTTTTCCTATTCCCTGTACCAAATCCACTCTAAGAAGGAAAGAAAGAAAGGATTTTTAAAAATTTTAAGACTTAGAATCTCTTATAACTCAGATAAAGTCTTGTCCAAGGAAAACACTACAACGTAGGAAAAATATAAAGAAAGATGCCTGTAGTCATGTTACTTAAGCAGACACAGAACAGCATGGTCATCTTTAAATGCATTTTGATACTTTTAGATTGGTTTGCATCTGATCACTTCCAATTCATATTGCATTTAAAAGTAAGGCTAGTATTTACATGTAACATGAAACCTTTTATGGCTTTTTGGACAGTGGTTTTGCTGCAATAGTCCTTCTCCAAATTAACTGTTCAGTCCAGAAAAATTTTCCTTGGTGAGCTGCCCCTAATCTCATTAAGATACCACTGCCTCCAACAAGGCATTTTCCCCTGAGTTAGTGGTTGAGAAATTTGGCCCCAGATAGAAAAGATCACTGGAAGCATAGCTGCATCCTGCTGTTTGTGCTGGCCCTGCTTTTACATTCTTCCACTCTGGGTATTTTTGGGCTTGAGTTTCAGCTATTTGTTAGCAAAATATAACTTTCAGTACCTAGCTATGTTCAGAATTGTGGTTTGCCAAGGAAATTGTTCATTACACTTATCTAAGGTTTTTACTTTAGCTGCTTTTAGACAAAGTGTACAGGAGTTGTGTGGTGCTTTTTTACTAGGAAAAGAAATATTTAAGTGTTCTGGTAGTGTTCCACTGCCACCTGAGAATATGTCAGTTTTCTCTTTTGTAGTTAAATATGACTTGTTAACTTCCAGTGATAAACCTCATCCTGGCAACATCTAAACATTTACTTTATATTTTGGTGACTCTTCATAACTTTGAGAGCCTGTGACTGCTTATTTCCTTAATCAATCATCACCTGCAGTGGATGGTTAACATTTACACTTGGGTAGTGTTATGTCAGCTTGCTGATAGACAGCCAGATGCACATCAGAGCACACAGCCCTGCTACTGTCAGTCTTGCAAGTCCAAATACGAAAAAATGGCCCCAGTGACTCCTTCAGCGAGTATTTACACTGAGCCTGGGTATCCCTCTAGCATGTTCTGGGAAGCATTATTCCATGGGAAGGTCTCACATAAGAAAGGTCAGGCAACACCTGCCTCTGTGAGTCCCTAGGGTACCACATTGCTCGGTGTCACCAGTGAATCACTTCAGGATGCATGCCTGGGAATGTTAGTGTAGAAAACTTGGATGCCTGTAGGGATGAGACTTTCAGTGCTAACCAGCAGGAAAGCAGGGCTTTCTATTGTATTCCTGAGGATAAAAAACAAAAAGTAGCCTGAGGACCAAGAAACAGGTGGAACTCAATTTCTGTCAAACAGCAGGGTTTCCTCTGTACTGCAACAGTCACACTGTAGTTCCCTTAAAAAAAAAAAAATTTTAAATGGTTCATGATTTTCTGTGTTACCCGCCCTCCTTTCTAGTACAAGACAACCTTGTCTGTTGAAGTCTCCAGACCAAGGTCTGGTGGTGAGTTTGGTGGGAATAAATAACTGCTGAGGCTCTTTGTTTGCTAGTATTCCCAGTGCAAGGACAAGATTAAACAGCTGGAGAAAAACCATGGTGATGCCACAAGAGAGAGCAGAAAGCAAGAAATGGGAGGGAAGGACCCATCTCCACCTGAGCTGCTAAAAAGAATTGAACAGGTAACATCACTTCTCACAAGCTATCACAAGCTATCCTGCTGCGCTTGACCTCTTACAAAATGCAAATAGTGTCTTTTATTTTTAAAATAAATTTTCTGTGAGAGGAATTAAAGTAATGATTGGCTATTGTGAACTCCACCACCGTATCTGCTTTCCAAGTCAACTGGACATGGGACATTTTGACTTCTTCCAGGAGAGGCTGGGGAGGGCGAGGTCTGTCAGGTACCCCTGGCTCTGCAGCATCCTCTGCTGACTCCATTCACATCATCGGTACTTCAGTGCAGACCCACCTCATTAGGGGAAGGCACGGGGAAGGCAGCAGAGGGAGATAAATGCAGAATAATAAACTGCTAACGGTCTTTGGTAATTGGCTGTGAGCTGTTCTAGAACTATCCACGGGCTGTGAGCAAGAGCAAGAACTGCCAGCTTCTTAACAAGGTCTGCCTGTGTGACACAGAGTCAAACAGTGCCCCTTGTCAGGGCTCGGCTCTGCTGCTTTGCTTCCCTGATGAGCAAGGAGCCACCGAACAAAGCTTGGTGGAAGCAGCAGCCAGGCCAGCCCAGCAGCTGACAATGGACTGCAGCACTGCTGGTGACTGCCCTGAGAGACTTCAAAGGGAAGCATTAGGTCCAATGGAAAGCCAGTTTGAGCCCTCTGTATGGAGGGGAAGAAGGTAAAGGAACAGTATTTTCTTACATAGTTTTGTCTGTCCCATTTATAGAAGCACAAAACTCCTCCTGCTGTGTTCAGTGTTTGGAGGGGATTCGCAAAAGGTTCTGAAGGTGTGACAGCAGTAGCAGCAAGCTCTGAGCACACCTCAGAGTCCTTTTGAAATCCAGTTTGTAAAGACAGACCCTGAACAAAGCTTCTTGAATTACCTGAGCTTTTTACTTTACTGTCCCATATTCCTTGACAGGAGGGAGCTCTGCACAGCTGAGCAGGCCACAACACAGCCTGCTATCACTAACCTGCACATTAAAAAGAAGGGTTTCTTGGAGTCATGATAAGTTTAAATGTCTATTTCAATCTCCTTGCAATTTAAAGTCATTGTAGTTGTGATTTGTTCACAAAGCCCATATTTTTTTTAGCATGAGGAGGGGGAAAGTATTTAAAGCAAGAGCTGAAACTCCCCATTATGGTGTGACTCAAGGAACCAGAAGATTAAAAAAAAATTATGATTAGAAAAAAGCTCCATTGCTTTCAAGAAAAGCACAGCAAGGCAGTAACAATGGTGTAAACCCCTGCCCCTAAAAGGGCATGGTCTGATATGGAAGAATTGTACAACTGACAGTAACCAACTGAACCAATTTGGGCCTAAGTTTTGGGCCTAAGTGGGCGTAAGTTTTGAGAAAACTGATGGTGAAAGGTGTTTGTTTATGGCTGTTCACCGGTGTTATTTCAGCAGCTGAAGGCAATCACAGAACACTTTGTGCTGCACCTTGCCCTGTCCTTTCCTTACACTGTGTCTTCGTTCTTACTGCAGATTGAAGCAGAGCTGGTGCAGAAGGAGCAGAGACTGCTGAAGATAGATTTTCTCTGCGAGAACATTTCTGATCTGACGGACAGAATCCGTGCCATGGTGGAGAACGGCAAGCAGGACATGCTGCTGTTCGCCAGGAGGGTAAGAAGGGCACTGCATGCTCTGCTTGCCAGCCTGTAGAGAACGAAACAGTATCTGGGCAAGGGGTGATTCACTCGCAAATTACAAAAGTGGCTGGCAATGTTGATAGGCAAATCATAAGTTAGTCTTCAGAAATTACAGACATGAATAGTAACAGTAATACAGATATACCACAACCTTTAGGTGAATGTCCTCTCTTTTAAAAATAAAGTTGCACCATAAATGACACCTTTCACCAAATAGAGGATTAGTTCTTTCTGAAGTAGATGCTTAGAAACTTTGTAGGATCCTCCTTTTGCAAATATACTTAACAGCTTTTCCACAACAAACATGTCAAAGGCTAAAAAGAAATAAGGGAAAAAAAGAAATAAAGGAAGGCCAGGTAAATTCTACTCCAACATACAAAAAGATGAACTTGGTATCTGGCTCAAAGTTCTTTTGTTGTTTTGGTAGGGAGAATCACACAAGAAACATAATTTCCAATACAGTTTTTTTAAATATAATTATAGCTATTTGGTTTTAACTGCCAGTAATATTGTTTGGGAAAGACCAAAAATACTCCCAGCCCCATATTCCTAATGAAAAAGCTGCAAATTGAGCAGAGCTGAGGGAAAGGAAGAAAAAATAATGCTAAGTAATTAACGTAAAACAAGGCCAAGGTAGAATTTTTTTACTTAGATGTTAGGTTTGGCACATATGAAAACTTTAAAAAGTTTTTATAATTAATTTTAAACACACAGAGAAATATCATGGTTGTTAACTGTGTTTGTGAAATGATGGCCGTGGGCTAATAAACTACTGTAAGAGTGGCAGTGTGCTAAAAGTTGCATTCACAAGTGCTTTGACTCTCCCAATTCCCTATTAGTCACTTAAAGAGTATTTAAGTTTTGATGGTTTTTTAAAATCGCCTCCAGTGAGACCCAAGGATTCCTGTCATAGTCCTTTTCTGTTCGTCCCCCTTCCAAGGATAATGTCACAACCCACAGCCCCTGCAGCAGCATTATTACTCAATTATCTCTTAGGAATTGGGCTTATTCCAGCTTTATTACAAAGTTAATTGTGCATAAACTCAAAGAGAATTGGGATCCCAGCCCTTTGAGGGGTGGGGGAGTTTTACTGTCCAGCTGAAAAGGACAAGAAGCAAAGACAAATGTGCTTTTCTTGTATTGCAGTTATTGTGACCTCTTGAGCAGCCAATTTCTTTGGTTCTAAGTGATCACAAAAATTAAGTAATTTTCAAGTATTGAACTACTATTTAAAACCTTGTCAAGTTGGACTTATTTTCACGTGCCTAATGCTGACCCAAGTGTCATGCCCAGTGAGTGCCTAAAGGGAAGCCATAACTACAGTGCAGATGTTTTGCATTCCAGACACACGAACTGCAGAAGAAGATAAATGACAAAACGCTGGAGATAAGGGCTCTTTTTGCAGAGTTATCCATGAAGCAAGCACTTGCCATTAAACTCCAGCAGGAAATCAGAAACAAAGAACAATTTGTGATGACTTCATTGACCATAAGTCAAGGCCTTCCCCCTCCTAAAGAAGCAGAAAAGAAACGGTGGAAGATCCCACGCAGTGAGAAGATGCAAACAGCAGCAGCTGAAGTCAGAGCTAAAGTAAGTTTTTGTCATACGTTGCAAGAGCTCCAGGAGCCAGTGCAAATGATGGTACAGACAGAGACAACTGCTACAGTGGGTTTGTGGAGTTTTAATACTAGTCTGGCAACACTGCTTAGAGCTGGTCAATGAATCTTGAGGAGATCATATACTAAAAGCCTCACCTTTGATTATTAAAGTAGCTTGTGTGACTATGTTGTGGCTGAAGGGCAGGGCAGCCATCAGTGGAATACTGCTTTTCATAGGATTTCAAGGTAAAGCTGCAAAGTGTGGAGTGTGGGTTTCAGGAGAAGTAAGTTTAGTGTCTCCCACACATAAGATGCAATGAGCATCAGATCAGAAGCAGCAAGAAATCAGATTGCTGGGTAAGACACTGAGGGTAGGCAGGGCAGCATGGCAAACAGTGCTTCAAACTCTACCCTGCTGGACACTGCCTCTGTCCTTGAGATGGTCAGTGATCCCAGAGCAGAGGGCTCCTACATAATAATAATGGTTTAGAATATGAAACTTCTGTCACGAAAAATCTTCTCGTGCTGTGACTCAAGTTTCCTTTCAGTGCTGTGGATAAAGGTTCACTGTAGTAACTATATTCAAGAACAGAATTGTTCCTCAGATGTTCTGTGCACAATTATTACAGCTTTTAAAAGTTCATCTGATCTGTTTTCTTGACAAATAACAAAAACATGACAGGCTCAAACTGTCTACTATTTAAAAGGACAAACTCACGTGTACCAGGTCAAAACCTCATGGTTTCCTTTTAATACCACTTCAGCCTTCCTGGCTTGCCAGGGATTAGACTAATGGTGTTTCCTTTGTCACGGATTCTGTACATTGGCTCGGGAGAGCACTGGAGTTTTAAAGCACACAACCCGTATGTGACCAAGCTGTGTGTCTCCAACAGCACCCTGCAGAGGAGGAACAAGGTGCAGTGCCCAGCCATGCCCCCACTATCCCAGAGGAGAGGAGGCTCCCACTGCTGCAGCCCCATGTGGCTCCCCTCAGACCAAGTGAGCCCAGCTCAAGTCCGAGACGTTTCAAAAGGCCTCCTACAAAGCTACCTGAAATCTGAACAGACAGCACCTGAAGCAGGAGAAACCAGCACCAGCTGCTGGATCACAAGAGTCAGCAGCATTTACACTGCACTGAAGGAAGATCTGTAGGTGTTCAGCCAAATTCCATACTGAAAACAAAGAATTTGTTCATGCCAAAAGCATAGCTAACTAGTTGGCGATCCAGAGTCCCTTCTCCTGTGCAGTATTTCCAAATGCAGTGCAGTATTTCCTAGTGTTAGGAAAAGTGAGTGATCCTCATGCTATGCTTGTTTTTCTTTTTCCAGGTGAAGTTTTATTACATCTGAAGGTATGTTATAATACATTCATTAAAAAGAAAAGGCTAGAAAATCTTCTCTTGTCATTAATATACTACAAAGTAACCACCACTTATACACATACACCACCATGGCTTTCTGCAGTCTTGGACTGGAGTTTACACTTGCCAGAGAAATTCTAATAATATTGAGAAAAATATTCCTTCCCACTATGCAGTCACTGAGACAGCTAAACCTTCACTGACGGCAATGACAAGGGAATGACCATGAATTTGCCAAGTCACTCCCAGGAACTGGATCTTTTTATTTCACTGTTAAGGAACAGGGAGCATCGATGGAAACTACTTAGAAAGAAAATCAGAGGTTGTTTTGAAAACCTCCCAAATATATCAAATTTAATGAGTTTCTCTAGTTTAATAGTCTGGAATTTTGTAGAGTTTTTGTAAAATCCAATAAAGTCTGCAGAAATCCTGCGTGGCACAACTTGGCAATTTTCTCTGTGTAGCAAATTGCTACTACCATTTTAAATTAATGTCACAGTTCAGAATTTAAAACAAAAGAACAAACAATACTGGCTCCGTTACATACAAATAGAAGTTGAAAGCAAAGGAAAATCAGCCTGCCTAATTTCTTTCTGAAGCTGAGGTTTGAACTGTAACACTACAAGTTGTAAAAAAGAATTATGTAAAACTCTGTCCAAGCCACTGTTAAAATAATTTTCTAGAGCTTTTTTCTTACCCTAAATTGCTTACAGTATATTATACATAACTTTAAAAAACAACAAAAACCCCACAAACAAACAAACAAACAAACTCCCAACAAAATCTGTCCCATACACTTTAAGGAGATTATATTTTGTGCTAATTACACAACTGAAAATATTAGAATGCAGCTCTAGAAGCAGAAGTACCGTAAGGTAACTGATACCACCACAAGGAATGAATACCTCCTTACTCATGCCTGACATAAAAAGTCATTTTTTAATCTTACCTTCTTTACACAATCACACCAAGAAATCCTTTTATTAATCCAAGTAAACAGTTACTGGTTCTTATTACTGTACAACTGGACTGCCCTTTCTAGCATTGTCTTGTTAAAAGAAGTGACTTCTATACCAATTTTCACAGCGTGTTTTGATACCCGCTATTTTTCCACTTCCTTGACCACTTCAAAATGAAACCACAGATATATTTCAAACCTGGGGTTATGTCAAATGCATCTCTCTAGGATTTATCTAGAAGTCAGTAATTTCTACCTCAGTATGCTGGACCAAGCACTGTTTTGAGTAGCTCATGTCAGTAGTGGCAACTACCCAAAACTGCAGGTTATTTGGGAAACAACATTGCATTTCAGTGAATACTTTAACAGAGGCACCACAGTTTGACAGCCTTCTTCAACAGCACGTTATTTCAGGAATATTTGAGGCCCAGAAGCGTCATAGTGTGCTTGAGTGCTGTTTCCTCTACAAATCTTGCATTTATATGGTCTTGTTTTTCACGTGGATGCACACCTAGAGAAACATGGTGAGGAAGTATTTACAAAACTGTACATGCTCCTGTACACTTACAGTCCTGCAGTCTATTAAACATCTTCATCTACAACATCAAAAGTTAAGGGCTAATAGGACTGTGTTTTCATGCACCCAAAATACCTACAGCTTTCAGTGGTGCCCTTCGGATGCTGATCCATGGCAAAAACTATCCTGTCAGTGGGATGTAAGTAAACTGTATCCCACACAGAGGGAAGACTCTCTGGAGGCTGGAATTCCAAACCAATTCTACATTGGAGATCCAAACCCAGACTGAAGCACAGTGGCTGTGTTAGGTGCTAGTGCATGAAGTGACACATGCTCATACACTGCTACATGGTTTAACTCTTTTTCCTTCCCAGATAGGAGGGGGAGAAATACATGAAGAATGAATTTTCCCCCTACATGGAGAATCTTGGCCCCTGACACTTTCCATCAGCAGAAAAATGACCAAACCTATGTGTTCAGACATTGCTGGAGTTTTAATAACTCAGTTATGTCAGTATAGGCTGGATACATCTGAGTGAGCATCGAAGGGTAACGATCACTGGTCTTCCAAAGCACAGAATTAACATTACCTTGATTCTCTATCTCTGCCAACACATTAGTCAGGTAGTTCAGTGGCAAAAACTCCACAGGGACTGAAAGTCTCTCAGGGATAGGCCTGCTGCACTGTAAGGGAGACCATTTCAGGTTAGTTCACAAAGTCACACAGTACCAAGGTTCAGTGTTTCTTTAGTGTGTTATAGTCCACAGAAAGCTCAGGAATCTCAACACTGTCAAAGCATAAGATTTAGAAAAATGGCCTATGTGCCCTTACCTGCCTGTTTCCCAGCTTCTCAAGCAAAAGTTTCACATATTTCCGTGCAATTAAATTTGCATTTATCGGATGATTCCAGTACTGGCGGACCTTTTGACCAAGAGCCTAGTAAGCAAAAAGAAACCCCAACAACCTGAGAATGTAAACACGGGAGAGTGGAAACTTAAAAAGAGGAAAATGGAGAAAAAACCTGACACAAGATCCACGCTGTAATGCAGATGTGCTTTGCTTTCAGACCCTAATCACAGAGGCAAAGAGGTCATCATGTTTTGAGGGAAGGAAGCCATGGAGCCTTCCTTTTGTAGCCAGTAACTAAGAGATCACAATATGCTCCCAAAATGTGGAAAATCAAAACCTCATCACTCAGTCCTCACCTCAATTGGTCTGTCCCAGTGCCACTGTCCCACTTGGCACATGTACTTAAGTATTAATTGAACCTTTATTCTTTACTGTGACTGATTTGAATCTATTCTTCCCTCACAGAATAATGTAAATGTCCCATTCCTCAAGGCTCCTTCAGGACATGTCTTCTCAGGCTCAGTCCAAGGAACCTTAAACAAGCCGAACGCTGGCAAGGAAAGACACTGGGAAAGGAAGTTTGGATCCCATTATCCTGAAACCTGCTAACATTGACTCAAATTCCCAGAACCAAAAGAGATTCAAAACCAGGTTTCCCAAAGCTTCCAATCCCAACCAATAAGCAAAAGAATAGGAACACACTGTGAAATTAGCTCCACCTTCTATTTGCCCTGTGTAGATCTTCCCCTGTCCCTCCCCTTCAGCTGCACTGCAATGCAGACAGCTGTTCATTTTAGTAATGTGCAGTTTAATGGTGCTTAAATCCTTGCTTCTGAGGAAACAAGTCATCCACTGCATGTAACCTGCTCAAAATAGTCTGAGTCACCCTAAAGTGACCTTTCTGGCAAACAGACTATTCCTGGCATTTTTTCCCAAAGCTGTAAATAGATACAATAGAGCACTGGGTCTACTGTCCATAGCTAGCAGTAGTTGTCCCCTAAATCTCTCCCAGCTCAGTCCTTCACGTCAGAGTGTGGTTGGAATGGAGTTCCCCACCCACCAGGCCTGGGGCTGGGAGCTCAGGGGCCCCTTGCTGACCCCAGCTCACCAGCCCTGGCCCAAAACAAGACACAGAGGACAAAGAACATCCTGTTGAGTTCTCCTCCTCTACCCCTTCTCAAAACTGCTGCCAAATAAAGAAGCCTTTGTTGGAGGAAAACACCAGTGGCACTTCTGGCCATTTGAACTATAAGTGACAGCACGTAACGAGCAAACAATGGGCAGCTTATGTGGAGAAAAGCCTGTTCTGCAGAGAGGCATTCCCTGCGGGGGATCCCTGGTGTTCCTCTGCACCCTGACGTCTTGTGCTTCCCCTGAAGTCCTGTGCTGTGCACTAAGAGCAAAAGGGGAGAAGGAGGAGTGCATCTCTCATTCTGCTGGAACATTTTATGAAGGACCGGTAATCAGCTCCAGCCTGTGGCTACACAAGTCACCTTGTGAATGGATGAGACTGTGAGGTTTAGCTGAGGGGAGATCTTGTAATTCATCCCTGCCACAAAGTTGTGGTACGATACGATTTCACAGCTTTTACTCTACCAGCTTTTGAACATTTTTTTTTTTAAGTTTATAGAACCAAATACAGAGGTCACAAGTGAGAAAAGCTCTGTGGATGCTAAAAACCACACACAAAACTCCCATAAACCTTCTTTAAACCCTCATTGCTTTATGCAGATGAGTACTCAGAACAGTGTCAGTCTTGTTGACTCCTGTAAGGTACTGGAGACTTGATAAAACACTATGGACAAATCTATAATTTAAGTTATCAGGGTATCCTACAAGCCAGGAGCACCAGATGGAGAAACTGTGGATGTTCTGGTTATATTTGAATCGGGTTCTATTTGAATTACAGCTGAATCTTTCACTGGTTTGACCCTATGCACAAGGAGGAATTTCCTATCAATTCCAAAATCCAAGAAATTAAATCCAAAGCCATTAGTTACCTCAGGAAGCCTCATGACAATACTAAACTTCAGCTTTTCATTCTGTTCACTGTCATCCAGATCTATAATCAAGAGGGGAAAAAACCATGTCAAACAAATAGTAATCACATAACTTTCAACTTTCACTGAAGATATTCTGAATAAACATCACCTCCGCAGTGGAATGAAAATTTCAATTTAAAGTAAAGACTATTATTTCCATTATACTACATAAATAAGGGCTGTTATTTACATTTATATCATTTATACAAATACCTGCCTGTATATTTGTACATAACTTCACCATTTTATATAAAAATTTATACAGAAATTCAAATGTACTTTGACTAAGTACAACTCCCCAAGTTTATAATATTTCATTTATCAAGACAAGACACAGATTAGTACAACATATTTTGTTGTCCCTTTTCTTGGACACTGGAGAAATAGCACATCACTGGGCCCAGCTGGCTCATGTTCAGCCACCACTGACCAGCACCCCAAGGTCCTTTTCCCCTGGGCAGATTTGCAGCCACTCTGCCCCAGCCTGTGGCATGGCCTGGGGTTGTTGTGACCCAAATGCAGGACCTGGCACTTGGCCTTGTTGAACCTCACACAACTGACCTCAGCCCATCAGTCCAGCCTGTTCACATCTGTCTGCAGAGCCTTCCTACCCTCCTGCCCAGCTTGGAGTCACCTGCAAAATGGCTGAGGAAGCACTCGATCCCCTTGCCCAGATCACTGATAAAGATATCAAACAAGACTGGCCCCAGTACTGAGCTCTGGGGAACCCCTTTGGGACCAGGCACCAGCTGGAGGTAACTCCATTCCCCTCCACTCTCTGGGCCCAGTTGTCCAGCCAGTTTTATCCCCAGTGAACAGTGCTCCCATCCAGGCCATGATCAGCCAGTTTCTCCAGGAGAATACTGTGGAAAATGGTGTCAAAGGCTTTGCTAAAGTCCAGGTAGACAACACCCAGAGCCCTTCCCTCATCCCCTGATCTGATCCCCTGGTTGTCCTGCACATGCCTTGTGATGGCACTCAAGATGATCTGCTCCATAACCTTCCCCACCCATGAGGTCAGCATGACAGGCCTGTTCCTCTTGCCCCAAACATAAAGTGAAAGTTGAGGGCTGGATAGCAGACTAACTTCCTCACACACAGGTGTGCACTTTCATAGAGGCACGGAAATTCTCCAACAAATCCTATGACGATCTTTAGTATTTGCTTTTCTAAGAAGTCTCAAGTGGATAAACTACAAATTCAAATTCTCTCCACAGAGATATTTCTCTTTGTGCTATGGTAAGGCCAATCACATAGCCTGAGCCCTTACTTTCTCCTTTCAGGCAGGCAACACCATCAGCTACAGCCCTCACTGAAAAAAACACTCTTAGAAGAGCTGAGTGTCCTGTGCAATAAAACCTGTGTCCGATGGGAGTGGCTCCAAGGACAACACTCCCAATAAGCTGCTGGTAACAAACAAAACACAATGTTCACTGTACCTTTCAGCAATTTTCTGACACATGTTTCTGTCAATTGCAAGACCCCATTGTCAATATAGTGCAGGAGGGTGTGCAGAGGGAGACATCGAACACCAAGACCCAGGTGCAGAGTGTGAAAACCTATGAAAGAGACAAACCTGTTTAGTTCAATACATATTTTTTCTAATTCTCTATTGGAGACTGGCATTACTGTAGCTAAAGCCACCACTTCTCTTAACTTCTGATTGTTTCTAGTTTGTGAGGAAATCTATTTATCAAGTCATGTAGTCTTATTTAGGTCCTCTTAAGTACAAGCTTGTCAGAAGGAAGAATGCTAAGGGGACTGAAAACAGTCATTAAAATCATGTACTGCCACTAAATGTCTCCAAATTTTGTATCTGAATTGATCTATTAATTTTTTATCTCCGTCTCTCCTCCTAATTAATCAAAACCTGAGGCCTCACCACCCTCAGGATGTCACTGCCACCCAGACACTCCTACAGGCAGCGTTAACACTTCAGCTTCTCCTTTAACATCAGCCTGATGATGGTCTTGTTATCATGTAACACTACTGTGTGGCAGCATTTGTGCCCACACAGGGACAAATTCATACCAAAAGCAGTTTCAAAGACTGAAGACAGATCAGGAAATAAAACCCAGATTCAAACAGAACTGGAAAGCATTAAGATGTTAAGATGTCAAGATGCTTTTCCCTAAACAAAGTAAGCAAGTGCTTTGAAAATGCTGTAAACAATTACGAGGAGTTCTAGGAAATTAAAGTCTACTATCAAGACCAGCTCTTCCATCAAGGCTGGAAGTAATGCCTTCAGGATGAAACTGAAAATTATTAGTAGGGCAACAGCATGAGAAAAAACACTCTCTTTGCTACAGGATAGGATTTTCCCTTGCAGCCCTTGACACTGAAGTCCAGTTGTCTAAAAATATATACATGTGAAAGAAGTCTAAATCTTAGTTCTAAGATAAGACTGCACCCAAGCATTCCACTGGAAACCTCTCTTTAGTTTTCTGTTTCTAGTAACTCTTTAGTTTTGCTTCATTTCACTTGTACAGGTTTATTAAGGGCCTTCCCCTCTATAACTGACTTGAACAGATGTCAATATTGGCAAAGCTAACTTGACACATGTGCTGCCACCAGTGCTCTGCTGGGAGGAATTTATAGCACTGCCCTCCTCACTTATGATTAAAACAGCAAAACACAGAACTTACCAGGAGGTAAAGGCATGCACATGCCATTTGCTGCTTCCAGAATCCGACTCATGATGTGGAACACCGCAAACTCTCCTGCACTTCCTCTCTCATCACTGCAGTTAACAAAGTAGCAATACATTAAGAACCCGAGCTGCTCACATTCTCCTGGAGAGAGGGTCAATTTGCCATACTGGGTGTGCACTGAATGCCTGCCTTTGGGATGAAGCGCCATGGGATGCTGCCCTGTTTACTGAGGTGTCTCACCCAGCACCAGCCGCCCAGTGCTGCAGACGCACAAAGCCTCTGTGGTGTCCCCGTCTCCTCCCCCCACTGCTGCACATTTACCAGGCTCTCAGCAGTACCTGCAATCAGCAACAACAGGTGAAAGGGTGCTGGTGTAAGTGACCTGGCTTTTACAGCTGTTTAACACCCACTACCCAGCTTAGGACCACTCCAAACTCAGCAGCTTTGAACTCTGGCCATAACACTGCCTGTGTGGTTAATATTCACACTGGCCTTGGGAGGGCCAGCAGGATCCTTAGGAAGAGTAAGTGGCAGTCACATTGACACTGACAGCAGCACAAGCACTGACTGTTCAAAGTCGTACTACTGTTGAAGACCAAAATCACTATGCCCATATTTTAAAAGACAGGCTGAAAACTTTAATAAATCACTTGCTCACAAGCAGAAGACACAGGAATGAAGCTGGTATCTCCTCCAAACTTCTTTCATTATTCGATGCACCAGATTCAGCTAAAACAAAAAAGAGAATACTGTTTCTAGGAGCCTGTGTACAGCAGGCCCTTGGCCTTCACTCATTCCACACACCAGTTTATGTTAAAAACTTCTCCTGGGACTCCTACTGAAACTTCATTTTTTTCCCCCTAGCCCCTTAAAATGTAAAGTTATTAAAATTCGAATTGTAATGGAATTGCCCTATTCCAGAAGTTTAAAGTGCTTCCAGCTCATCAAAGCATCATGCAAGACATACAGCAACTTAACACATTCTGCTTCTTGGAGATAACTGATCTCATGCTCTTGCATCAAATTCTCAAAGATCTTTTTACCATGAAAGCAAAACCAGCATGTCCAAGTGGCTGAGCATTTGGCAAGAAACAGTCTCAAAGGCTCAGCAAAAGTGGATAACGTTGAAGACAGTGGAATGCTTAGTTTGCCAAGAAAAGTCGGCAGGAGGAATCACAGATCTAGTCCTGGCAAGGAGGAAAGATGAGACAAGCAAATGCCTCTCCTCATCTATTGAGTTTCCCTTTTATCCTCAGTGAAGTGAAACAATCCCTTGGCCCATGTGGTTTTTCTTCGTGCTCCCAAACTGTCGTCCACCACACACAGTCAGCATATACCAAAGCCACAGGCCCTGTTCTCACTTGGGCCATCTCAGCTTCTGCAGCTGAAAGAGAAACCACACACGAAAGAGTTGAAATAACTTCCTCATGGTTGTCCCGTGTGACCACTTCCACATCTCAGTAACACAACTGAGACACTTCCTCTGCACCTTTTATCTCTGGCCCTCAAAGCACACCAATCAATCAATCCCAGGAAACTCAGGAAACGAGCCTGACCCCTGTTCTGCAAAGAGGTGTCACAAGAAGTTAGGAAACTTTTTCCTCCCTCCAGATGGTCAGACTCCAGGAATGTTTTTTCCCCACTCTCTTCTCCCCTCATAGGCTTTGCCCTCTCCAATGTCTGACTTGTCACAGGCTCTGAGCAAGAGACAAACAGGACACACAGGAGAGGTCCACATGCAAAGGCCAGAACTGGAATGTTCATTTTCAGTAATGTTTCTCTGTACCTTGGCCAGAAAGCTCTACAAGGTAGCACCTTTCCCCTCCGCCACCACTTGAGCCAGGCTTGCACAGCTGCCTGATGCAAAATAACTACCTAATACTTGCCATCTCCACACTTTCCAGATGCAGTGGAAAGATCCAATTTAATCTTTCTTGAATATAGCAAGTTTTCTAGGCAATGAGTGATTTCCAGTTTCCAGAGAAGGGTCACAAGAACCCCACCTGCTGTCGATACGAATTTCACCTCTGGCCAGCACAGAGGGTGCAGCTAAGGCCTATGCATCAGGAGCTGCAGCTGGATCTGAAGGATCAGTGTTGAAGTGCAGGTTCTTACAAGTTCCAAAAATCATCAATTATCATTTGTGCAACACAAACATTTTTCAAGAGTATGCTACTCCAGAATGAATATTTTTTGCTTAGCAACACAGCAAAATGTACAGCTTTCACAGAGCGCAGAAAGCTAACAACTTCTTAAGTAATTGTCATCCAAGTTATCACAACATACGTGAATCATAAATACATGAATGTTTGTGATGTGACACCCTTACTAATAGCACAATTCGCTTTGGAGATCAACATCCACCCTTGCCATTGTAGAAAATACATACAGAAAGATAAGCCATGTCTCAAACTTTTTTTCAGAACGTAACACACAAAATAATGAGCATGAGAGAAAAGCAACATTATCTGTCTGATGGAAGGGACAAAGGCAGCTTCCTGTCTGAGGTTAGCAGTGGGTGTCTGGGGGAGCCAAGTTAAGAGCTACACCCGTACCAGGCAAGGTCATTTTTCACTGAGTAACAGATACACAATATGAAGTTTTTTGGGGAGCATACATGAAGCCATTTCCCTTGGAGTCTTCTAAACTAACGAGAAAACACACAACAAACAGCAAGACAGCATATGCAGGAAGGCCTTGGCTGATGCTGCTGTCACCTTATCTTGAAATATCTGCAGTTCCAGGCAATGGTGCCAAGGAAATTGAAGTTCCACTAAAGGAATTGTGTGCTCAGCTCCTATAGCTCTTTCTACAGGAAAGACTTCAAAGGGGTCAAAGAAAAGAACCAGGACCAAAGGAGAAAAGAGAGCGAGACAAGGTCTTGCTGTTTCAGATCCCCTCCTGTGCAGGAATATGACGCAGTCCTCCTCCTCCTGAGCAAACTCAAATCCAAATGGTGTCTGTCTTCTATTCCTCTGCAGCTGAGCCCACATCAGATGACAGCTGGCCACGGATATCAGGGGAAAATGTACAGCTACTGCAGTGACTTGTAGAGAAATTTCAGTTTATTCAGGTCTGCCTCTTTCCTGTGCCACAGGCTGCCTGCTCACCCTGCCTCCCCTTCCACTTGCTGCCAGGGCAGCAAATGTCACACTGCTTCAGTAAGTTATTTCTCCCCTTTCCTGCCTCACTGAAATCAAAAGAGTGAGAGAAACAGATATGGAGTAAAGCTAAGATAAAGTGATTGCAAAGGAGAGAGAGCCTGTAGACATACAACAACTATTGCAGGAGAGGTGGCAGATGGACTGGGAACCAGGCACGCTGCAGCTCTGCAGAGCTCCTCAGCAAACAAAGAAGTCCCACAGAGATGTGTCATTCACACTTCCCCACCTTACTTCTCTGTATACAAGAACAGTTCTCTGACAGCAACCAGTCCTTGCCTGTTGTTTCATGAGAAACCCTCAGTGCTCCCAAGTCTTAGCTTCTCCAACTTCTGCTGCAATTGATTTACACAGTGACTACACACCACAGAGCCTCATCTCAGCCACTCCTGGGCTCCTGAATGCAATGCAAAATATTTTATGAAAGCAAACAGACAAATTTCAAGACTGTTTCTGTTTCACTAGTTTCAATATCACTACTACTCGCTACTGACAGCACAGATATCTGTGGGAAGACTCAAACCAGCTCGTTTCCCTGAAGAACTCTGAAACATTTAGGATATGGAAAGGTTTGAATGTAAGAGTTTCTAATTAGGATTAAACGCAAGTTTAAAAATGAAATAATTTCTAAAGATTTCCAAATAGTATCTAAGATGCACCAGCAAAAGCAGAAGCAATTTTTAGAGGCACATTAACTTTGTTTATAGTAGATCTTCTAAGGACAAGCCTGTCAACTGAGTTAAGAGAATTAGTCCTGAGGGTTTGCTTGTGGGGAGGGCTAAGATTTGTTTTGCAAGACTTAGTCTACAATAATTTAGCCTTGCAAATCAAGGTTGAATAGATGTCTTCAGATTTTTTTATCTTAGTTTTTACTAAAAGTGAACAAATGGTTACTAGAAATCGAATGGAAGGAGAATAAATGTTCCACTTGTGTTCTTTTCAGCACCATTTTCAGGTACAAAGCTTTGGTGCACATACTGTTCCTATTTTAATCAGCCACAATTTTTAGTTTCTTTCCTACACATATACATAAAAGTCTGCCAATTACCAATGAAAAAACTTGTGAAGTTGTTAGAATGAGGCTTAAAAAGTCAGGAAGCACAGTGGGGCTGCAGCGGTTCAAAGAACACTGTGACATTGACAGCGCAACTGACTCACACAGGACTTTGGAGGTGATGCAGGCATCAGTAGCCTCAAGGAAGTTTCCCAAGGTTTTCATCCTAGAAAATGTGGGGAGTTTCTACTGAACACTGGGGCACAGAGGGCTCAAAGAATAGGATTTACAGTAGCCATGCAAGCTTTTGAGAACTCTGCATTCTGCACTTAAAGGACATGATCTTGAGACAGACAAAACCAAGTACGTAACTTCTGCGCACAACAGTTATGGTTTTTGTAGCTTTTTTTTTAAAGGTCTCTTAAGAGGATGAAAGACAGAAAAATAAGAATTTGGAAAGCAAATTTTCACAGTAGTTTACAAAGATTTCTTCATGCAAAACTGTCTCCTGTCACACCCACAGTCCACCAAAGGCATCGTGTAGGAGTGGTGGCAATTTACCCACAAGTTAGATTGTAGTGACATCTTTTTTTGTTCATTTGTTACTTCCCCTGGTGGCACTTTCATTATTCAAGACCTGCAGCAATGTGTTCTACAGGAAACCAAATGGATCCAAGAGCTTTAAACTTTCAGGATGAGTTTCCATTGTGTTGCTGGGAGTAGAATATATTTGTACAAGCTGTAAAGGGAACAGTTTCTTCTGTATTCTGAGTGACTGGTACAACTCTTTTAATAATATTTAAATAATATTAATTTCCTTTATCAATATATACAATATTAGGCTGAAAAATATGTTTAAACATCTTAAAAACAATTTGTTCCCACCAAATATATGCTATATATAACTGGTGCACACCCAAGGATCTACAATCCAACAAATACACACTTGCTCACAATAGTGACTATGAAATCAAACTAACCAGGTTTGCAACATAATCCAAAACTATTTGGTCAATCTTCTTTTTTCCAACATATTGCAGATGTCTCATAAGGTGATCCTTCAGCTGAGCAACCATCTAGAAAAGAAGAGGCAACAATTCAGTGTCCCTGGGCATCTTCAAAGAGACACAAAAGCTGCAGCAGGTGCAGGGCCTGATCAATAGGCATTGGCTCAACAAAATATTTCCCTGTGTCTGAGGAGACACAATAAAGACGCTCTCGCACCTGCCAGGTTCAGCAGAAAGGAAAGAATTGAATTTATTGTTTACATTATCTTATTCTTATACACGTCCCAACTCCACAAGGGATTGGAGAGCATGTCACTTCCTTCTTAATCCCACTGGAGAAGAAAGGTGCTCATCAAAGCTCTCATATCACAAAAGGAATAAAAACCAGAAAATACCATTAAGTAAACATTGGCTATTATTTACATGAATTTGTGTGAAAAAAATCTGACTCCAAGGTTAAAAACAAAAGGCTTACAAAAACCAAGGCAACATTTCCCTATTACAAAACTCCAGTTCAGAGTGAGATCCCAAGCTACTGTACAATCTTGCTAAACTCAGCAGCAGATGTGAATATTCAAAATGGTTCAAGGGTGCAAATTCAGTAAAATTAATGCGAAGGTAAACTTTCAATGATACTGAAGAGAAAAAGCTTACAGTTCTCACATCTCTCTGTGTAAAGCCAAGGGAACAGGGTGAAAGAAGGATTTAAATATGAACATTGAATCCTGAGAACAGAAGTACTTATTACAAACAAATAAACCTGAGAGATTTTATGACAGAGAAAACTAGCACAAGTACAATTTGCGGTAGTTGCCAGGAACCTGAGAACCAGAGTGATAACGGCAATTTCAGGTTAAACATTAATTGTGAAGCCATTAAAATCGGGCATTTGTTATCACACAGTCCATGCCACTCCCTACTCTCTCCTTCCTGAAATATTCACAGACCTCATGTAGCTTCAGATTGCAACTCAAGTCCATGCTGCCTCTTTGCTGAGAATTACTAAGAAGCTCAGAGTGAAACTGGAGCAAATAAAAATCTCTGTCTCAAGGAACTCATGTGTAGATTAATCTCAGTGTCAAGACAGCAATACAGGTATGAGGAAGGCACAGACAAAGGACAGCAGTGACCTGCTTTTTGGATCTGTCCGAATAAACAGAGGGGAAGAAATGTAGAGAAGCTTCAGAGAATGAGAGGCAAAACTTGGAAACAGGAAGACAAGACTGCAAAGAAGAAAGATTTGCCTCAGATGTGAACACACAGGACAGTGTTGATCTGCTCTTCACTGCTGAGAGCTTCTAGTGCATGCTGAAGAGTTAGCTGGTTTTAAAAGTAAGAGAACAAGAGATAAGCCGAGATGTGTATTTAGACAGAGGGAGGACAGGTAGGGATTTGAGACAGGATTTATTGCCCAGAAGCATATAGATGATAGATCCTTCAGGGAAATCACTGGTGAAAACAGTGNAAGCATAAAGTAGTCCAAAAATAACTGACAGATTAAGATGACCTCCCAATTTCTAGCCAAAGTTATACTGGGAAAAAGCATTTTGACAAATCAGCTTTCTATTCCTGTTTTTCCCCTATGCCTTATGATGACCTGCTAAGATGATACCATGACTATGAACTCTAAAACTTAGGAAATGCCACATTTGCCCCATAGCTACTCTGAGTGAGCTTCCACTCAGCACTGGAACTTAGAAGGTCACTCTTTACACATGTGGAGCGTGTGCGTCCTCTAGTGCACACTGACAAAAGCACATACCAGTCCCATGAGCAACTGCTGCTGATAATCCTCCTCTTCAAAGAGAGGTACCAGCCTCGCCTCTGAAATAAACAGAGCAACAATCATTCAAGGACATGGCACTACAGAAACATCACCAGAATTCAACCAGCTTCAAAAGTACTTAGGAACAGACAAGCAAACAGAAGTTGTGGTTTGATCTACTCAGCTACAGAACTAAGATAGTCAAGAATCATGGACTGCATGAGAGAACTGCGAAATGGAAAATAATCCTTTATCTGCCATCCACTTCTTCTCTTTGATATTTAAGTAAGAATTATCACAGTGTGGTGATTCAAGAGAGTAAAGAGAAACAGAGAACCTTCTGGTAACACCAGTGCGAATGCATGTGCTACTTAGATCTTGTCATTTACAAACAAAGGAACAAACTATAGCAGCTGCATGGGTTTTCCAAGGAAATGGCTAGACAGAAAGTAAATAGTCCAGGGCATCACCTCCCACTGATTCTCTCCCATGGTCTGGCTGCTTACTCAGATTTGCAGACCACTATGAAAAGAACACAACTTTTCTAACTAAATGGAAGGAGATTGTAGTGTCTACTGAAACTAATAACCTGTATTTCCTAATCAGTGCTTCCTGTCTACTAATACAAAGGAAGAAAAACAACCTTCTGTTTCATGATATAGATAAAACCAACTCAACATTTTACAGAACCAAGTGCTGAATTCTTACAAAATTTCTTACAAAATGTCTTTGCTCACCTTGAAATATATTTACACCACCACTTAGCAGCACAAAGACCTGTACTGCTTGATTTTAAAGGACTCAAGGACAAATCTACAGGGAAACACTACATTGATGCTTGTCACTGGCTGGCAGCTATTTAGAAATTCTCTAGTAACTGTTAATCATTTGACTTCTTGATCAATAAGCACCTTTGAAAACATGAAGCTGAGGTTCACAAAGTTGATACAAAGTCTCTCAAAGTCAGAGCCCATTGCAATAACCAGCAGCGACACGGATGACTGGTGTTAGGCACTGCAAATGAGTACACTGAAAATTCTTGGTAATAAAGGACTGAGCAGCACTTATATCAGCATCATTTCACAGCACACAGTGGCAAGGCACATAGAAGGCACTGATGAGTGAACAGCTGGAACATAATACACTACTAAATTCAGTTTTACTTATTTGTGACAGAGGAACTGAGCATCACAAAATCTCAAGTGTTTCTGGCCTAAGGAAATTCATTACACCTGCTCTCTCTACACCATGTTTTTTCACCAGCCCTAATCCCTTGCATGAATTCTGATGTTGCAAAGGCAGCTGTAAGCAGACAAGACTCAACAGTAACATGTCACTGATACTCTGCTCTGCAAGAAAAATCCTGAAGAAGATATCCTTTAGCAGACTATGTTTTACTGCTTATGTTGTTAGATCCCACATGAACTAGAGACTTTATTTTCAAGCATTTCCTGTCTCTATGTGAAATTTTTCTTCTCATTTTAAATCCTCAAACTCTTCTGTGGTGAAAACACACATAGCAATTTATTTTTAGCAAACAGCTGGATGGAAATATTCTAATAAACCAGTCTTACAGCTAAGGCCTACATCAAGAAAAGTTTTACTTACCAGAGTCCCAAGTGTCCAGATGAGAAAGCACCCTGGGGTTTGAAACAAAAATCAGTGTGTTTCATATGCAATACTCTAAAGGCTTTCATGAGACCATGAATTCCCTAGCTCTAGAGGCCTGTGTGTGTTTCAGATCATGCTGTAGTGATGACAAGGATTCCAATAACTGATTTTCACCAGGCTAATCTTCTCTAAAGATATCCAATTAGATACCTAATCAACTAATCAAATGGCTCATTAAATTCTTCAACATACTTGTGCAAAACAAGAAAGGCTAAATATAATAGAAAACAGTACGTACTTCTTGGCATTTTCAAAAATATTCCTCAAATACGCTGTGGTTCTTCTCTCCTCTCTCTGGTTTGTAAACAAACAAAAATCACAAAATGAACAGAACAGAAGACCAAATAAAATACTCCCTGACAGAATGAAGATAAAAAATAAAGTTGGTTTTCCCACTGAATGGATATAACATACAGTTGCAGTTCCAAGTGCCCATGCTCGTAGGCACTCACATGTGTAAACCACGTGACAATATAGTGGAAGCTCTGCTTTTGTTTAATTTCTTGCACTATTTTAAGAGAACAAAATTTAGAAGCAATCACCTTAGGTGAAATGACTGCAAGTCTTTGTACTTCTCATAATCAGATTCCCATTTATTTATTTTCAAAATTAAAAAGCCAGCTTGTCCACGCTTGACTTTAAAACACCCATTTCAGAGGCAGCTCTGGAGAGTTCCAGTGTTTCAGTTCCAGTGCCTCTCACTCACCTCTTCTGCAAGGTTACGCCATTCCCTCCTGAGCACATTACTCTGGTAGTGCAAGTGCGGCTCTGCATACTTCACACTCTCCAAGTTTGAGTTGAGTTTCTCCCAGAAGCCTTTGGAGTTTTGGAACTGCAAAGTGTTGCAGAGAAAGCATGAATACAAGCTGACCTCTTAAAGAAATACCCAATCACCCTCCCTCTAAGTGACTGCAAAGACATATGACTAATGTAGCTTCAAAATAATCTAAGCGAAAAAAGTTAAACCAAAGCACTTCAAATAATTTCTCTTGATGGCATGGCAGTGGTAGCACTTACTCAAATTTGAGATCAAGATTTGGTGCCTGGAAAGAAATGAGTATTTTTGGGTCGCAATTCATCTGACCTATCTACATGTTTGAGATGGGAAGAACTGCACCACAGACTACACTGGCCATATTGTCTAGACTTCCTCTGATTGTAAAAAGAGCCTTAGGCTACTAACTTAGATGTAAATGTTTACATTTGGTCAAATAAATCCCATTTCAGGTTTCTAGTAGTTCCAAAAATAGAATACCACCATGGCCATGACAGCTGCAAGCTGCCACTATTTTCAAGCTGCATTAATACTTAGATTGCAAACATCCATTTACCAACCTCAAGTAAGAGTGCTCCATTCCAGAAAAGAAACAAAATCCAAACATTTCCACAGCATTCCTAGAGCATTTGACTCTAATGCTAAAATTAATTTAAACTCAGCTGTGCATAGGCAGGAGGAACAAAATCCAAACAAAACCACACCGGTTTCCTGAGCTAGTTCTTGGACTGGGTATAAAGATTTGAAGCTGCTGTTTATAAGGGGGGTGAGATGTGATCGTTGCTGAGGAAGAGATGAGATTAAGCCAATTCTTTTTGACAGTTTTAAAAAACAAGAGATTGTACAAGCTGTTCTTCCCCCTCTAAATATATATTATTTCCCAACACAGACACTACAGTAAGGACATTTGAGTGAAGAGCAGTTTGAGTTCATAATATTCCTCCACCTTGCACTAACATAGTGGATTTTGCTCTCTCATTCAACTATTCTATAACAATAACTTTAAAAGAAAACTTCAAAAGGAAGAAACCACTTCCTACTATAAACTATAATTTGTCAAGGAAAATAAATTTCAAAGACTCAATCCTGCCAGCCACTTTCCTCTTGCTGCCAGTTTATTATTGTAGCTGCAGCAGAGAAAATAAATCTTGGGTTTTGCTTCATGTTAGTTATATTTAGCAGCTGCAAACTAGGAGTACGTATGGCACCATATGTTCACTCTGTTGGACCTAACTCATGAGATCTACAACCTACTACTGCAGAATGTTGCCTAAATGTTACCAATATGAAACCAGAGAAATATTAAATACAGCATAAGGGTATCATCTAGTGACCAATCCATGCAACAGCACCACCACTGCAAAACTGTGTTCAGGCCACACTGGACTTGGATACATGGCAGGGAGAAGCAAGACAGCAATTTTCTTTCCTATATGAAATCTCTAACAGGAAGCGGTAGACTTTAGTGTTGTCTGCTTTTAATCCCGAAAAGCTGTATTGTATTAGATCTCATTAAAAAGTCAAAAGTTTAAAGTAAAGGATTTTTAAAATGACATATATTGTTTCTTGAGGATCATCAGGGCAAGGACTAGAAAGAGAAGGCTTCTTCATCTTAGGTGTTTATTTGGAACACATTTCTAGAGAGTCAGGGATTAACACCTAAGCATGAACACCTAAAAGACACTGTATTACCAGAGGTCAAAGCAAGGCCTTATCAGTTTGCAATCCACAAAAAGCTCCCATGAAGCCTTTCGTAAGTAGTGAGTTTTTAACTGAAGAGAGAGAGCTCTCTGCTATACCCTTTGAAAAGATGTAGGGTGACAATTGCCTTCAAGAGGTCCATGTCTTTCTGGACTGTAGTGCTGTGTCACCCCAGCAGTGATGGCATTCAGAGAGCTCTGTAACCAACCAGGCAGCTGCACAGGCAGCTACTCCTTAAAGCACCACTCTGCACCTCAGGGGTTCAGCACAGCACAAGGGAGCAACTCTTTTCCTCTGCTCTGACAACTTCTTGCACTATATATTTTCACTCTTCCCCTGGACCTCCTCCTATTTTCTTTATTTTCCTTCTTCCTCTTTCCTTCTTCCTTTCTGATTGAACTTATTTGCACCCCCGCAAGTTTGGTTTGTGCTTAAAAAGGGGGAAAATATTAGACTTACTAACTGCAATCCTTATGTAGAGCTTTTGGACAATTGGACTAACTGTTCCTCCTTTCTCAGTATATCTTAATGACCAGGAATTTAGTGATAAAAACACCTGATACCCAAATAGCACAAATTTTTTTGTGAATATAGACATAGCCCTCCCAAAGGCTCTCAAAAACTCATGGGCTTGAGAACTCCAAAAAGCTTCTCAAAGTAACAATTCAGCATTGTTTCTGTGAAATGCCATAAAATCTTTGCAAAAGAAATACTACTTGTAGGACCAGATCTGTCACCAGGGTCTGACTCCCGATGCCAACAACATGCATCAACTGAAACACCAACTGATCACTTAAACGCAAGCCATGGTGGGTTTGTGACACTGGTGTGGTACAAAACAGCCAGAGCATTAAATCTTACCCCGTGCATTAGCATCTTTGTCCTCATGCAAGAGTCAGAGCAATTTGCCATCAAAAGTAGCAGGAAATATTTGTCTTTAGCTCAACTCTGACCTTTTCAATCTGTTTAGGTTTCAGACAGAAATAGGAAATGAGTTCCACAATCAGGAAGTATAGCTGCTAAAGGCATGTGCCCCCAGGGGCTTGAGGTTCAATCTCAGACAAATTAAAGGCCTGCTAACTTTGACCTTAGTGAATTACAAGGATTATCTAGCAACAAATTTTCCCAAGATCTGATTTTCCCAGGTGTCCCAGTTCCCAGGGCAGCCTTTCCAAGCAAGACATGCAAAGCCTGATTCCCTGACAGAAACCCTGTGAATGCGTGCAGAGTGAAAGAGCAGTGGGCAATTTCACTGATTTTTAAAGATTTTGTGAACAGTGAATCTTTATGACTAATTATAAGCACATCTTTAAAGACCTACATGGAACAACATTGTCATGTATCCAGAGTCTAATCCTATGTATTGCTAGTGTTTTTGAACTCCTCACTCTTCCTGTTAGCTCTCCAGAATAAACTGCTTATTAAAATACTCTTTCAGATTTTGTAGGGCAGTACTTAGGAAAATTTCAAGTATTTCTCTAAACTGGAGCTGAGGGTGTGGAATGGGAAGACGGGAAGAATCACTCATGTTGTTTTCAACGGAAAGTGCAATTTCCTACCCAAACAGCATATGCTCTCCCCACATAGCCCACTGCCCTTTCCAGGCTCTGCAGGAATTTGTCTACATTTAGTAGCCAAAGCCCTGACATAAGTGCAATCACAGGATGCTCTGGACAAAACAAAGTGAGAGGGTCACGAACCATCCACACTAACGGCAGCACAATGAAATAGCCCTCAAAGTGGGCATATGTAGACATATGTAGAAATCCTACTTGTCTGTTATGCCACCTCTGCCTTCAGCTACCAAAGCCATAAAGTGAAGTGGTATCAATCTGATTAACGAGAATTAATTTGTGGATAAAATCCTCCCTGTTGAATAGAGGTGTCCTCAGAAAAGGACAAAACCCCACCATCTTTGAGTCTGATTAAATGATATTTTAGTAAATGCATAAATCATTTCCAACTGGGTAATTTTCTGTTCACATCTATTTTTGGATAGGGCTGCTTCAGTAATATTTAGCACACCCCTAACCCACAAAAAAAAGCAGCTACTAATCTGCAAATACAAATGTGGTTTTATACTGGAACTTACCTCTATCACAGGTAGAGAAATAATGTCCGTGGCACATATTACTCCAGGGACCACCTATAAATACAGAAAAAATATTTACAGTCTTATAATTTAGCATAGAACATGGGGCATCTACATGAATCTCCATCACTCATTTTCTTTGTGAAACTAGCTAGCTAGCCAAACCTGTGCCCCCATTAAAAAAAAAAAAAAAATATTAGAACAGTGTCACAGCAGAGAAATTAAAAGACACTATTTGCTCTAACGGTAAGTCTTGCTTGAAGTTATTTTACTTCTGCAAACTTGTAAATCTTAACTCTACTAGTTCTGTTTGTCCTGGAAATAACTGCATGATTTTGGTGGTTAAATGTATTCTGTATTTATTATAAACCTCATATGATACGGAATAAATTAATACTTCATTATGAAAACTGAGATATTTAACCATCCATTCAATTGTAATAACTGTTCTTGGTTTTGTAAATGCTTTTATTTGTTGACAAAAAATTTGACTGATGGAAAACACGACAAAGGGTAAGACTTGGCAAACTAAAACAGGCATAAAGCACAGGTATCAATTTGGAGCATATCTATGAAAAGGTAAGACACACAAGCTACAGGCTGTACTAAGGGATAAAAACCAGACCCTCTAGCTATTAATTAAAGTACCAGCTGTTATCTTACCCCAATCCAGTCATGCAGTGATGTGTAAGGCAGGAGTTTATCCAGGTTCTGAGTTTCTGGACACATTCTGCAGTACAGGGAGGCTGAAGGTAACATAAAAAGATTTGTAAGGGCAAGACTGCATAAACTATCAGTTAACAAGAGTAGGCTTCACAGTTCCTTATCTGACAATTTTTTAGGGACAAGTCCTGCTGCTGTCTCTGAAACAGCTTCCTCCATGGTGGAACTGGTCCCACTCTGTGCACAAAAGGAGGAAGAGAAGTCCAGATGGCTGCAGGGCCAGGTCAGATGCTTGGCTACAGCTCAGCACTGCAGGGGTCCTTTTGCAAAGACTGTGCACTGGCTAGACTGAGGAATCAGCTACTAAAGAGAGTATCATGATAAGCCAAATCCTTTCGAAAAAATGGTTTGGGCTAGAGCTAGAGGAGAATGGAGCTGAGGAACCAGTCCCCAGAGACCAGAAAAATGATAAATCCATTTTTTCCATTAGACAGAAGAATGCATTTGAAAAATGTTACTGCTAATCTGATTTTGAGATGTCTGTGTATCTTCTAAACTACTGATACTGTCTCTCAATGCCACAAAATGCAGTTAACATAAATCATAACCGAAAAGTTCATAAGTAAGAGTCAGTTTGTACTGCCATGGCCTCTCCTTCAGTGTCAACTGGAGTATGCAGGAAAACTCAGTATGCAGGAAAAGAAATACCTACCAATGATAAATTCTTGAATGGGGTCAAAAGAATGGCATGTTGACATGTTCTCAGAAATCCACCGAATAATCTGTCAGAATGAGAACAGGGAGCTTGTCACTTCTCTCTGTTTAAGCAAGTGTTGTAAGAGAGTATAGAAACTTTGGTTTTGGTAGTAACACTTTGCATGGAGTAGTGATAGAGACACACAAATGTTTTCAGGACAGCCTGGACCAATAAGGGGGTTTAGAGCAGCCCAGCTGATGAGTCTCTTGGCAGGTGAATCGGGACTTCTCTTTGGCTGATATCATTCATGCCCTGCCCCTGCTTTGTATAAGATCTTGGTCACTGGAAAAAGATTTAGAGGAGGTTCTTTTCCCACCTGCATTTCCAAGTCTTCTGTGTGTTGGAAGTAGAGCAGGGCACAGTGAAGAGCTGCCAATCTCTCACAGTCTCGTTTGCTCTTCTGTAGGAACTGCAGCAAGGCACTGTCACTGATGCTCACATCATACAGACTTCCTGCTTCACAATCCAGGGCTGTTGACACCCATGGGGACCGGATGGAACAGTTTTGTAATGTGTCAATTCTTGCATCCTCACCTGAAGAACATTGGTTTGAGAACAAAAAGGAGTAAGAACATAAAATTTGCCTGCTACTGGTATTACTCTTAAGACTCCTAGGCCCCCAGCAGTAAGAAAGAGTCTGCCTCTTGCACTAGCTGCCCTGGTATTACGCTGAAGAGGAGTAGGAATGGTGTTGACTTGGTAAGGAAAGCAGATAAGGAGCACAGTCCATACTCAGTTCTCTCCTTTGCTATTTCTGACACAGAGAAGGTGTAGAGATTTGACACTCACAATGCTGCCCCAAGGCAAATCAGAGTACACGTGATGGAATAGAGCAGAGCACGACGACAGTGGCACAAGTTCAACGCAAGAATTAGGACCAATTGGTACAGCGTGTACAGGTCTGTTCACATGCAGAATCATGATACAAACCTCTGTTGGTGGACCTCTTGCCATCAATCCCAATGGCCAGAACCAGAAGGTTCTGCTCTATGATTACTCACTGAAGCATCAGACAAAAACCACTTTATTAATGCTAGTACTAGTGTTCACCACCATGGTACAATTGCTTTCCACTCATTTTTAGCAGGACAGTATTTCATTATGCATACAAAACAGGTATTAGCTTCCTGTGATGCTGCCCCTGCACCAGTTTCCACAATTTATGTCTCCTTTACCCAATCAGAATAACAGATTTCTGTTTTCAAACAAAGGAACCCAACTTCCAAAAATAAACCACTTCCCACAAAGACGTGTTTGTTGGAAATGAAATAACACACATCTCAAATGAGACTCTAAATTAAATTGCATCAGCCTGATCAGGTGAAGGAAACACAGATTTCCTTTCCCCACACCCTCCAAACACACACATTTAGAGCAACTCAATTGGAGGAAGGAAATGTAAAATCAAATTTACATGTTCATGTGAAATTTGAAAACAGTGGAGGACCAAGAACCATGTGCAAAGCTGGGGGAAGGGAAACTATGAAACCAGAGAAGACAATTTCAAATTCAGTAAAAGGTCTTCCTCCACTTCATAACAAGCAAGAAGTATGAAATACATAAAGTATGAAATGCCAGTTCAGATTCTCTTTCTAAAATGGAAAGTAGCAAAAATGTCATTCTTATTTTTTCATTATCCTTCCTTCGTCAGAACAATGTGCAATAAGGAAACATTGAGAAATACAACTTTCATGTAAAGACATATGAACAAGTTTCCACAACAACAGTGAAATTACTTAAAGCAGTTTTACTATACCTGTCAGAAACAAACTATAGCACAGTAGGTCAGGATGTTGAATGTTCAGGAGGTGCAGGAACTGGCCAGGCAAATAAGCAGCCACGTAACAGTCTATTTAAAGAAACAACAGTGGTCAATTTAGCACTTGATCACTTATTTGCTTTAAGAGGCTCTTTCACATGATTCTCATCCAGGCCCCCTTCTCTGTGAGGAATTGACTATGTCTAGGAAATATAAAAGGAGTTAATTAAAAGCTGCTGTTGGATTAACACAGGAAACACTAGCAGTACATTTGGGTTTCCAGGGGAAGATTCAAGAGACTTGAGACACTCAAGAACTCAGCAGCTGGTGTCCAGCACAGATTCTGAGGCAATTTCAGAGGAAGCTGCCTACTAATAGTGAGGCATTGCAATATCAAATGCCAAATACAGAAGTCATGCAGAAGAAAAGCAGCAAAATAACACTGCTACCTAAAGTTAAGGAAAAAAAATCCTTTCCTTCCAGAGAAGAGTTAGCCATTTGTCTCTCTACTGCAGACAGAATGGCGATCACACAGGGAAGTAACACAAGTAACCTACCAAGATTCATAAAAGCCACTTCCTTCAATTGACAAGATTCTGTTCTTTCTAGAGAAACTGTAAAAGTTTTGTTGTAACCTGGGGAAAAATAAAAATACTTTAAAAACCTCAAACAATAAACACCGTTTGTTACAATCCATCTATGACTTTATAGCTAGAAACTTCAGCAGTGCCCACAGACCCAACGGGGATATTTTACACTGTTTTATGGGGTTGTCTGCATGGACAGATTTAATCCGTCCTAAACAGAGTTCCTGCACACTTAGTAGACTGGCACACAATGCCATTCTTTAATGTGTGAAAACTAGCCATGCACTGCACAGCCTATGTTTGAGTTTAAAGAAGCATTCCATCCCAGAGCAAGCTTGTGTAAAAACCTTTCCCCCCCAAAACCAAATCCTTTCTATAGCCGTGTTTCACATTTTGATGATCTTTCAACTGCTTTAAAGAATTTCCACTTTGTTTATCTGGATGCACTATTGCTCTAATTTAGTTCAGCTCAGTTTATACAAAGGCCAATTTCAGACCTGCTGTGTTTGCATGGGCTTTGCATCAGCACAGCTGTTGTTTTAATCTAGACTTGTACCACACTTCTGGCACCCAGTAAGAATGACACAATGCCCTTAAACTTCCTCAATCTCTGAGAAAAGCTGGAGATTAAAGTGACTAATGATGTCATGATCAGGATGCTACTCAATAATGCATGGAAATTCAATATAAGATCCACAGTTTACAGGACCACCAAGGGAAAAAGTCACAACCAGCAACACTACAGATGAAGAGGTGTCAAAAGATATAATTTTTCATACAAAATACTGACTGAAGTTAGCTTACAATGAGTCAGTATACTCTCCATCACCACTTTGTTACTTGCCAGCGTGAGCACATGGCAAGCTAAAACCAGCACTGCAGAATTCAACTGCAACATCATGACTTCTCTGTTTGTGCTGCAGTGACTGTTTTAACAGGGGTGGGAAGCTTCCAGAGGAGATTACAGAGGCTGCCGAACCAACTGAATTCCTTACACATCTCCAAAATATGGCTTATGGACCCAATATAGCCCTGCTTCTGTGGGTCACTGTGGGACAATGATTAAAATTCTCCTGTACAACTGATGAATCTTACATGAACCCACAAACAGCTCTGCACCAAAAAACTCCATTCCACAGAGGTCATTTGAGACTTAGCTAGTCAATGTCACCATATTTATCCTCAGTTTCTTCCTAGTACAGATCAAGGTGTACAAGAGTCATGGCTGGCTCCTAGCAACCCAGCAATCCTTTGGCTACACGTCAGGTGCGTCCGGGGAAATCAGCCCTTCACAGCAGTGCAATGCACAGCGTGTCACACTCAAAAAGGACTTTTCCAATTTGTTAATGCCTTCAAGAACACAAAAAGGTAGTTCACTCAATCCCACAATGTTCCATCAGCAAAGCAACATGTTAGTGCAGCTCTGACATCTGAGAAGCATCTTGACACAAGAAAGCAAACAGTTAAGGTAGAACAGAGACATACTGTGCACTTGAATACAGTTACTCCATACTATGCAACTTCTCAGCTGAGAATAATTTGCCTCTCTGGTCCATGTATCAAATAAGAAAATCTTGATAATGAGAACTGTTATTCTGATTAGAATAAATGTCCTTTATTATTTTAAAACAAAAACAAAGGTCTTAACTTTAAGAGCTAGAGCACCGCTTACACAGCAACTATTCTTAGAACCAGTGGGTGTTGCACCTCTCGCTGTGAAAATGACATGTTGAACTGGAATTCTAAACAGACATTCAAGCTAAGAGCTGTTGGCTCTATTTCCCATACAAATGCCTTATGGCATAAGTACAACACACCTGCAAGCTCCCACAGATTTCATTGATGTCTGTGCTCAGCACGCCGGAAAGTCTGGCTAGAAATAAGGGACCAAATTAATAACCATTTACAAGGCCACTGGTTTGAAGCTACTCACTCAGCATCAGGCAGGAAGTCTACAGCAGGAAAGTCAACTCTGCAGCTAAAGGCAGTTGCTGTCTTTAAACACCAGCCACAGTAGTTTATTGTCTGCAGACTTTGGTAGTTATTTGTTTTGAAAGGCACACTGACATTCTCCAAAATAAAGCGAAGTCAACAAGTTAGTCTTACCTTTATGTAAAAAATATATGGAGTACATGATCTCCTGAGGAATATCAGAGGCTAGACTACAACACACACACAAGCCTCCTAAAAATACAAAACAGGGAAAGAAAATTCACTTGTCCAGCTGAACATCTAGACATCTTTATACTGCACAAAATTAAAGCAAGACTGTTTCAAATTAGAAACTAAAAATAATTTCTCAAAAAAAGGTAAAGATTATAGGAATATCTGTTATGGACTCTGATCATTTACCTAATGAAACAAAATCAAAAAGAACAGAGGAGTCAATCTGGCATGATGGAAACCTGGGTCCTGACATGGTCAGTTCTTCCCTTTAGGGGAAGTACATTTTATCCCATCCCAGGAGAAATCATGCTTGCAGCCAGAAAACTGATCAAGCCTTTTTTCTCCACAGACTGCCTTTATCCAGATATTTTCTGTTCAGGAGCTGTCAGATACGCTAAACCACACTGCAAAACACAGTTTCTTTGCTTTTCAAGTAATCCCGTATTGGCAGCAGCGTGAATACACTACTAGAACTTTCTCACACTAGAAGTGATAATTACTTCTCCCTGTTCCAGCTCAAAGAACTCTTAATTCCTTTTTTAGGAGAGAAGTCAGTCCTTGGGACAAGTTTATTTCAGCCAGGGTACTGCATATGTTTCCCACTCCTAGCCTAACTCTGCATCAAACTGATCCTGTTTTGACCCCACTGGATGGTAACCCTGCCTCCATCCCTTATAAAAACTTACTCTGACGCTTTGGCATTCATATTAGAAACAGCTTCCAAACCACATTATCTGAATACAGTTGGGAAAGCTCATCCACAGATATGACCATTCACCTTTCACCTTTATTGAAATTTTATCATTTGAAAGAAGAAATTAAAGTAATACTAATACAGGTACCGTTCTGTAAAAAAAAAAAAAAAAAAGGCTGTGTATACAAGTTATACAGAAAACTGCACAGTACGGAAAAAGTACAAGTATAAAAAAAGCACAGCTACCAAGTTACTTCATTTGATTAAATGCCTCAGTATTTCACACCACAAGGCTGTACCATAGCTGTGATACAGATATGGCTGAGGCACTTCACACTTCTGCCTTCTGGGGAAGATAACTACTTTCTTGAGACAATTTTTCTTTCCACTTATTCTTAGCTGATTGAATGTTGTTTGATACAGTTTTGCTTGGATATTTGAGTCATTCAGACAACAGACAGGGCATTTTGCCAGAGCACTTGGCTTCTTTCAGAACATGCATAATTTTTAAAGTAGCAGCATCAGGACTCATGAGGAAGACTGGAAAAGCTCCAGCAACCCACAAGGCTGCCTTATTATCAACAGCTCCCTTCCAGCACTGCAAATGTCTTTCTTGTATGCTGGAGGCTACTGTGTACACTGCTCTCTGTATGTTGCACAACATGCAAGCGAGTGTGTTCACATTGAAGTGTCAGTGGGTAACGTGCAAGCTGACCACAGAAACAGCAGCTATGGGGGACTATTAATAGGATGTGCATCTTTCAACTCAACAATATCCATCCATGTGTCAACAAACTGAACGACAAACAACCGGAAATAACAAACGGTGCTTCACTGATACAGATAGAAACATGGCAGCCTCAGACCAGCAAGCGTCCAAGCACTGTTAAACCTGACACAGTTCTGGCAATCCCAGTAGAGCAGCCAGAGACTGAGAAAACACCACAGACTCACTTCTTATCCTTAGCAGTGCTCTCTGCAAATTAGAGCTGGGTTGTGTTGCTGCAGAGAAAGCTTGTTAGCCTATTGTACCTGTATGGTGTTTAGTGTGAAAAGCCAGCTCTTCCACACTGCCCATTTCAAAATCATGGGCAAATAGTAAAAGCTGTAGCTGAATGTCATGAGGTGAGACTACTCATGTGAAGATATACTTAGCTGGACTTATTTATTTCCAGAAATAAAAGGGAAAAAAGATCTTGACCACAAAGGTTTAAAAAA
>VYXC01011457.1:1840321-1857272 GCA_013397175.1 Platysteira castanea
AAAAAAAAAAAAAAAAAAGAAGGAAGAAAAGAAGGAAGAATTTTAAAATTAAGTTCTACTCCTATTCAGGAAACAGCAGCTACAACTCTGGCACTAGACAAAGTCATCCCACTGAGACTGTAAGAGTCACTTACGATATGCAGACATTGAGTTTTCCCTAGGAAACTTTAACTTTAAATTCCTTATTTCTGTTCAAGCAAAAACTCAAGACATGAGGCTGTAGCAGCATCTCAACATGGCATCCAAATGCCAAAGCTCAAACACAACCTTGCACCAGGGCATTTTGTCTAGTTGTACTGACTTAGGAGTGACTTGCCTCACTTCAGCCATCCAAATGTCTCTCATTTAGACTCCTATACAGCTAACAAAGAAACATGGATTGAAACAATCATCCTCTGGAGATGTCTATTTCTCTCTAGAAACACAGTCCAGATGCCTTTCAGGCAGATAGTTAGGTGATGGTAGCCCAGTATCTATGACCTCTCACTACCTGCATTTTTTTTTTTTTAATACTGAGCAAATTTAATTGAAAAATATTTCTAAAGCACTAAGAGAAAATGTAACAACACAGTGTTTATTTAATAACCACTGAATTCTGGACATGGAAAGTTAATTCTGAGACCGGAACTGCTTGATCTCAGCTACTCAAGAAGTACACATGGAGGTTTTTACCTGGAGAGATTTCATCTGTGCTGAGTGTAAAGAACAGAGCTACTTTTCTGCTGTGGAAAGGAGAAGTGAGAAAGGAAAAGTAATTTCATTCAGAGTTCAGATTGGCAGGAGCCAGTAACAGTTTTATAAAAATGGGAAATTGCATGGAATATTCCAGTTTGAAGTTATGCCAACTTTGCTTTGCCAGGGATATCTGAATGGTACAAGTAGTGATACTGGTGTTAATATCAGAGGCATGCTAGCAGTCCCACAGAAGGCACAGTCTGCACCACAAAGAACTTACAGCCCAGGTTTGCAAATCACCACCGAGGCACAAAAGGGAACTTTAGTGTGATTGCCCAGTTTTCTTCAGCAACTAGATATGGTTTTAGCACCAAAATAACTTACCCCAAACTGTTAGTTACCCAAAATGAGTTGTGTAAGGTAATCCTCAGTTTCAAACAACATTCAAGGAAAAGCCACATACAGTAAACTCATTTAGTAAGTGCAAGTATCAAATTACGCGTTTTACAGTAAGTGCAATGACAAGTACCCATGAAAGGTTCCACACAGACTTTAAATATTGTGTTACCAGAGAGAAAAAACATTTTATTTCAGAGTAACCAAACAAGAGTCTTGTTGGGGGATGACTGAATTTCATCCTAAACTCAAGGAGGTGCTTCAATCTGAATAAACCCCAGAAGAGTATAGGTTTAAAAAGGAAATTTATACACAAATCAGTAATATTTTCCATTATTGGACTGGCTGTTTATATAAGAAATAGCCTTGCTAACAGAGGAAAAAGCCTAATCTACACTTGAAAGATAGAAACTTGGCTTTCTCTTACTTCTAATTCCTTCCCTCTAATCTTTATAAGCATGCAGTTTGCCTTGGTAAAAGAAAAATCCATGTAAGGCAGCTGTATTTTACTTAATTTGCATTACTGCTCATTTCAGTGCAAGTGGCAGACAGCTCAGCAGTTCACTGGTGTGCACAGCAGGCCTTGGGGAGCGACATGTAAACCTCTCCTGCAACACTTCCCTGTACAACTCTGCTGACTATTCAAAGGTTAAACAGATACCATCTCTGCCTGCCTGTATGGTCTAATTTAGAAGCTGAAAAAAGCTGTGATGAACGGATACCTCTTTAGACCAGTTTTTAATCCAGAAGAGCTCATGGCATACATTAGGATGGAGGAAGACTCCAAAATCCTAAAGGTTTAAGAAACATTTTAGGTTTAAATTTAAAGAATCATATATATACTAAACCCTTGAGTAGCACATACCAAGTTTAGTGTCACGTACTTGGACTGTCTAAACGTCACATACTAACAGCAATACGAAGCCCTTAAAGCCTGCATTGCACGTGCTCTGTGTACATATGTCCACTCTAAAGCATAAATATATACTAGATCAGAAACCCAGACAAAACCTTCCTTGAACTTACTTTCTATCATAATTTTGGTCAGTTTTAACATTAGATTGCTTTAATGTAACACACAACCACTTTTTGGTACCTCCTGTGTTCTGAAACTGACAGGAAGATGCTACGGTGTTCTTAGACCAAGAGATTTCACTAGAGGAGAGCATGGTACCAGTTCTTTGAAGCTGGGCTACCAAAGAGTTTCTGGGTGACTGTTTTGTTGTTGGTGTTGATACATAAAACCCTGGGTACTACAGCTCAACTTCACTGCAGCTTTCGGAAGGTAAAATTTAATAAGACAAATAAAGCACAGTTGCCTTCTCCCTCTCCTCACAGTTAACTGTCAAGCATGCTCTAAAGGAATATAAATCTCACACTCACATTATAAATGTTTGTATTTTTGTGTGTTTTTCAATATTTTATGAAGAAATTCAGTAATCAATTAGGATTACACTGCATGATAATTACTAGTGGAGGTAATACTGACCATACTTGTATTATTTCATTACCTGCTTTACTTGTAAAAACCTGAAGGTTCAAAGATTTAGATGCAACATCTTGTTCTTGACAGTAATCATATCCAAAATTCACAAGTCTGGGAGCAAATAAAGATTACTAAGTAAATCACTTCATCCACAGAGATTTATCACAACAAAAAAGATCACCAGAACAGTCACTATGTAACCGAAATATACTAATTAAATTATAATCAAATGTTCTGTAATGCAAGTTAAATTAGGCTTTGACCAATTTGCTCAAAGCTGTTAGAAACAATAATCCCAAAACTACACACTGTTATCCAACAATTTTGAACATACCTGACAACTTCATATTCACTTACTGCACTGTCCAACCATTCCCATACTTTGAAGTGAAAGCAAGTTCTCATGACATACTGGAAATCCAAATACTTGTGACACCTGACAACTCAAAGGTTTTGCAGACTGACTCTACCGCCCATGTCTGTAAAACTACATTTTAATCTGCAATAGGGACACTACTTTCAGTGGAAATACTTAAAAAGAAAAGCACAAAAATCACACTCACATGGAACTTGTTATACCATGACATTTTCGGTCTCATGTTGCCTGGGCTTTAATGGTTTTACATATCTTTAACTCTACAAGGCCTATTTTCGCTCTGCAGAACATGCAACAGAAGAAGATTGTAGTCAGTCTGCTTTGGTTTTTGTGTTGCTGGGTGGGTTTTTTGTTTAGTTGTATTTTTTTTCAGAAAGTATTTTGATCCTGTAGGGATTTTCCCCTAGGTCTTCTGCAGTAATTTTGAAAAAAATAAAATAAAGTAAAATACAGCACTGAAGCTCTTACAAGAGCTGTGTTGTTTCAGCACCAACTGCAAGAGGATACACTGCCCTTTTATAGGGCAGCCTGCACATGCAGGAGCACCACACTGAGCCTTATGCAGAGCACTGAGGCATTCTGAGAGCCACATGTTGAGCAGGGTGGAACTCAACTACCTTCAGCTACTGATACCCGACCTAATAGCTCTGGCCTCCCTTTTTATTCACAAAAATAACAGATTATGACAGAGTTAAACCATCCTGACTAGCTTTTTTCCTCATTTAAAAGGGAGCCCTCAGGAGACAAGCTCAGATGCAGTCATGTGCATAGCAGACACAGAATCAGACAAATCTTCACCTTTGAAAGTGATGTTCCAGGCTGCTGGAAAGAGCATGCTGGAGGAGAAGGGAGTACAGGTAGTGTCTTCAGAGGCTATAAAAAGGAGCTACTGGTTTAGCTAACTGCCCGATAAAACTTGCAATAGCAATTAAAAATGCAGAGCTTCCCTTCACAGAAATTTCAACATCACAATTACAACTTGCCCAAGGTTAAAACAAATTAATTTAAATAGGTGTAGCATACTCAGAAGGTTTAATCTATAGCTAGCTCTTCAGACAAATAATTTTTTAAAATGGCACTAAGAAGCAGTCAATGATTAAATCACTTTTTACAGTTGACTCTGATGAAAATAAGAGCTGGAGGTCTGGACACAGTTTTCATGTTATTCTTACATTCCAGTACTATGTAGGCAACTGCAAACAAAGATATTGTGGTTTGGACAAATTTTACTTGGGTTTCTAAAATGTTACCATGTCTATTAAAAAGAAAGCAAAACAAAACATTGAAAAACCAAACAACTTACTTTAATTGTGTGTCATTTACAGCAATATCCAGGTGTGATTCCAGCTGTTAAACAAAAAAGAGAACAAACCTGTTCTTTACAGAGGTCAATATACTCTGTTTAGTGTTTCAGACCAGTAAAATGTGTCACAGTCATATTCCACCAGGTTCAACATTTTAACAAGTTTATTTATCCTCTTCTAATCCTTACAGTTACCCCGAAAACCCCCATAGAACAGATTCTTTTTTAAAAAGAGAAAATAAATCACTGCATTGCAGCAATTTTCAACCACTGGGATAAAGGTCTAGTAACAATTACATGTTGTAATTTTTATGTTCTGTTCTTTCTATTTTGGTTGCAACAAACGTTCCTGTCTCACTTAAAACTGACACAAAATCAGTACATGGTTTCTTTGTCTAGTGCACTTGATAAGCCTGCTTTTTCAAAAGCTGAGTATTAGATCAGTATAGTGTCATGAATGTCACCTAACTGCCTTCTAGGTCAGTAGAAGTGTAATTCCACTAAAGTTACCATACTGTGGCAAAATCTGAATCTGATTGAATACATTCTTGACAAGAAAATAATGCAAAAATCCCCAAAAACAAACAGAAAAACAAATCCCAGGTTTCCTGTGAAAAAGCTTCAACAATAAAAAATACAAACAGATCTCTGTACCAGTACCTGGAAACATAATTACATCCCACTAAAAACCATTATATAATAAAATACTCATAACTTACTATTGAGTTAAAATTTTCATCAGGATAAAACTGGACACACCTTAAAGTACTCTTTGATTCCTGGAATTAAAAAGGATGTGTTTTTTAAGTAAGAAAGCATATTATATAGACTGAAAAGTGATTGGGTACTCAGCACCATTCTTCACACTCAACCTGCCTTGCTAACAGATATGCAGAAGTTAGGGGACAAAAGAATTTAAAAACCACATATAACCCCTCACAATAGCACAATGACATGCTTCCTTCCTGTCCCAGATCATTATCTGCCAATCATATATAATTGCGTGGGCTTTCACATGAAGCACAGCAATACACGTCTCACACATTTTAGAAAGTTAAAAAAATGTTTTCCATATCTACCTATATGGTAAAAAGAACTGTATCTTACTTTGGTCAGTTCAAAAAGAGTATCTCAGAAACAAAAACATCAATACATTTCTCCATCACAGTTCACTTCCTGTTATTTCCTAACATTCACTCTTCTCATGGCTAAGGAGAGTAAATAAAACTCTTTTTTAGTTACAGAGAATGCAACAAGTGCAAATAGTCCCTCAAACAAAATAAAAAAACAAACCCTAAGAGTTTCACAGTTTCTTGCCAAGAATCTGTCCTCGTTTGGTCACTCAGTAAGTCTGTGTACAAAATACTTCCTAGATGTGAATACTCTAGAACAGAGGCATTATACTCACAACAGTTTTGGATAGGTTTAGATACTTTTGAATAAAAGACTTCTCTAAAGCAAAAAGAAAAAAAAAATGCAAGCCCACCTTTCTTATAGAAAACACTAAGACCACCAGTCTTCTTGCAATTTACTAAGCACAATAGCTGCTAAGGCAAGTTTGGCTTATGCTTTGGGTTATTTGAGGCAGGAACAAGGCAGACCATCCTAATGAAAACAAACTCCTCCCTCCTACCCCACACACTCAAAACTTCACTAGACAGGCAGGAACAAAACTTCAAGAATGACTTCCATCTCACCTTTGGAACAATGTAGAAGAGTCTTTGTTCCATCATATCCCACTGTGCCCAAACAAGGTCATCTACAACTTTGGCTCTTGGAAGCTGACCTGACTTTTGAATTACCTAGAGGGAAAGAATAAAAACATTAGAAACCATCAAATAAGGTTTTGTAACAATTATGCACAGTCTGTGCTTTAAAGAGAAAAGCAGTCAGAGAAGAGGCACAAATAGTAAGGAGCTTGGAAGGAACAGGCTCCTTGTTAGCAGCACAAAGTCCACCTTTGTTGTGTGCAAGGTGCTCAGTTTAAAGAGATCGGAAGCACAGTTTTCAGGGTACACCTACTAACAACTCTTTTCTTTCAGGCTTTCTTGCTTGCAAGAAATCCACCACTTAAACTGCTCAAAGTGAACGAAGAATAGCAGAGGCACCCTTCCTCAGAGAGGAGGGAAATACCACAGTTAGTTCAGAATCAGCTACATTAACTACTGAAGGGAGATGTGTCAGGTCTAAAAGAGATTTCTATCCAAAGTCTCAGCCATGTGAGAGAGAGGACTAGAAGTAGGGAAAAGACTAGAACTGTGGAAACTGTTGGGATTGCATATATGCACACTTGAATGATACAGGGAGATTTCATTTCAACCAAAACAACTCTGTTTGTCCAAAGGACATCAGATCAATCTGTTCTCTGATTATATTTAAGTCTTTACTCCACTACTGTAGTCTAGCATATAAAACCCATCTGCTTTAATGGTCATGATAAACTGAGAAAAGCAAGAAAGATTGCAAAGTGACTAAAATCAGGTCCTTAACTTTTCCTTCAAAGCCTACAATTCACCTCCATAATGCAAAACATAGGCCTTCAGGACACAATCATTTATTATATTAGATGAATGTTTATTAATAGTAAGTCTTTCAAGCAGAACACCCACAATTTGTTGACGAAAAATTCAAGTTAAAACAGAAAAAGAGATGAGGGGAAAAAGAGATTGGAACATTCACTGTACTTGGACTGTATCTAAGTTTTACATCTTCTGTTCATTAAAGTGAATCCTTTATTAGGTTCACACAGACTCATAAAGGACAAGGTTAGGAAGGTGACTCTGAAAATATTTTAAATGGTTGCAAATATTTTAGATGTTTTAAAAATGAATAAACACTATGTTTATTCCCAACTTCTAACATACAGAAGCATTCACCAACACATAAAAAACCCAATAAAATAAATAACTTTCCTCATAGATTACAAGGTGTAAAGTTTTTCAATCAGCTTTGTGGTTACTTGCATAAGTTGCAATACTAATCAATGTTTTCTTTATAAACTATATGTTGCCCAAGTATAAAACTACAAAAGTCTTCAGCTAAATTAATTAAAGTAGAAAACCTCAAACTGAAGATTTTTCAATCTTACCACTTTGTGTTCCTCTTCTGCAACAACACGAATGTCAAATTGTTCAATATCTTTAAAATATTAAAAAAAAATCATTACAAACAAACATTTTTAAATGCTTTTATACAGCTTATTACACAAGCTCACCTCTTAGAATTCTGTAAGAACACTTTAGGACCAGGAAAGTTCAACTCAGTGTAAGAGGAAATCTGTGATACATGAGCACAGGTGCCTAGACAGAGACTTGGACTCTCTTTCTTTCCTCAGCTGAGAGTGGCCTCAGCAATAACACCTTGAGGAAACAGTTCCCTGCCCACATTAGTACAGCACATGAAGAGCAATGACTGGAATGTGCCAACCAAGCCAAGGAGCACATATGGAAAGAAAGAGTCTGCAGAGCTGCATGCCCGTGTCTGAGACTATCCCTGACCTGTTTCACTTCCTAACATGAATACTCCTCACAGTCCTTTTCCACACAAAATTCCTGAAAGTTATCCACAGCTGGTCTGCATGAGAAGTGCAAGATTCACCCAGAAGATCTGGTGTTTCTGATTACTTCTGTCCATCTAAGTCTACCCAAGGTTGGTGTCCAGCTCAGGGAAGATGGGCCTCTCCAAGGGGATGGGAAAAGCTCACTCTTTAGTAAGAAGAAAAAACCCAGCCTTTTCCAAGTGTCCATCTTTATCCATTCCCTGCCATTAGATTAGGCTAAACATGCAATGTTAGCTGAATCCAAGGAACTATTGTCCTATTCTTATCCCACTTCCCATGTTAAATGACAGTCCATCTTTCAGTCAATTGATTTGCTCTGAATTTACATAGGCAGCTGTAAAAAATCTGTTTCAGCTTTTTTAGAAATAAAGATAACTGGTGAATGCATGAGCTAAGCAACTAATTGTAGACAAGGATGGCCATTCTGCTAACACTGAAAAAATTCTGGTAAATGATATAGTTTTTGAAAGACCTTTGGAATACCTAGAATAACTCACACCCTTCTTTTTCCTGTTTTTTTCTCCCAATTAAAGTCTACCAAAAACATAATCTATAACAATCATCTTGAAGTAAAAGAATAACAATGTACTTTGAAAATATTAACTCACATTTATCTTCTGAAACTAGCAAGAGACGACTTTCTGTAGAAGAATTTCTGCCTTCAACTGGATAAAGAAACTACACAGAAAGTTTCACAAAAGTAAGTAAAAAACCAAAGTAGTTTAGAACACTTATCTAAAATGTTTCAGAGGGTTTTTTTGTTGAATATTTATGTATTTTTAAATTAAATCAGATGTGCTAATGATATTCAATTACTAAAAATAGCTATTATTACTGTTAATAGTCATCAGTCACTATAACTGCAAACTTTGGAAGACTGAAGAGAAATAAAAAAGCAGCCTTCATGTTGGAGAAATATTCTGTACCAAACATTTCATGAAGTTTCATTTTTTTATTTCTATGAAGAAACACAGGGACACTATCTCAGTAACAGCTGCAAGATAAAATGAGGTATTTCTGCACTAAACCACATTTTCTCTCTAGCATAGCAGATTAAAAAGGCTTATCTTTAGATTAGGTGAATAATTTACCTGTACTCGAACACAGCTATCCACAGCCTTTAGGACTCTCACATTATTAATGGGATGAATTTCGATTAGCAAGGTTAAATACTTGGATACTGCAAAAATAACATGTTTTAGATAAGTCTTTTAAGTACACAAGTTTGTTTTCCAAACAGAAATTACACGAGAAAGAAAGCAAAAAAGTTGAATATTTCAAATAGTATAAAAACAATCCACTTGCAGTACCTGACTGTAAGAGCTGACTTGCTCTTTCTTCCTCTGTATATTGACAGAAGCTGACTGCTGTGGGGGGAGAAAAAAGCAACACAACCACAGTAAGTGTACATATTTGATATTAATCTTATTAAACATCCTTGAAAAATGAGCATCAGAATTCTTTTACCAAAACCATATACGTTAAAGGAACAACAGAAGCTCTTCTAGATGTAGGAGGCATGCATGAACGCAGGAGGAGGAAGTTAACAAAGGGTCAGTGTGTCTTAGATGTTTTAGTAAAACAGCAATATTGTAACAGCAGTGTTTTTATGTTGTTACCTACATTATCTGGTCATGGATCCACTGAAATTCATAAACTGCTGTGGGCAACACATAGGTCAAAATAGATTTAAGTAATTCTAGACCCAAATGAATCATCCTACTAAACTAAATCTTTACAAAAAAAATTTAATGATAAAACACATATTTACCCAATAATGTCCTTTCATTGTTGACCGAGCAGCTGATTATGTGCAGATCCTTCTCAAACACATAGAGGTGCTACAGAGAAACACAGTAATGTTAATAACTGTGCTTTTTTAAACTCCATAAAGGAAATCATCTAATTACTTCTCCTTAGGAAAACACTGCTGTCCAGTACACAGCTTCTGTCTTTAAACCAAATCTTTTCATGGTGAGAAGAACCATATTTCAAGCCTCAGTTGTAACAGTTCTCCTTTTTCTCATGTTTGTTTTTTACTGGTTCTTTTGAGCTCTATGTTGCCACTTGAGCAGCACAGCAGACTTTTATGTAAATACAAAATTTTGCTCATTTCACACTATTATGGGGACACTTGCAAAGGCCTGTTATCATGGTCCTAGTCACCGAATTGTAGTACATTCAGTTTTAGAATAAAAGAATTTCTTACAAATGGTAGCATGAAACAGACCAAGAATGCACAGATAAAGAAAACCCCGAATATTTACTTCTTGGCACATGTGTGCAATGTGAAGAGGAATGGAAAGGACTTGTTTTTAGAAATAAAGATTGCAGACATCATGCTTTACTCTCAGTCCTTTCAGATGTTCTGCAATGTGGTACATTTTAATACTACTGAGAATCATTCCAATGCCTTCTCCAGTATCTTTTCTGTTTCAAACAAGGATACACTCCTTAAGGACATAACATATCGTGTTGCAAAGCATCAAAATCTGAAACACTACAGCACTTCCACCAGAGAGAAACATGGCATTGCTCTCACCTCATTTTGTTTAGTTTGAAGATCGTACAATCCAATGTGAGTATTTCTCTGATTTCCCTATGGATGGAAACAAATTAGCACTAGCAATATAAATATACACAAAGTTAAACATTGCTCTTTTTTTTTCCCTGTTCTCCCTGCCCCTTGACACACATCCTCACACACTTCCCTGTCCTATACATAAACAGGCAGTTAATTATCTAATTCCAAGAAAACAAATTCTAATTCCAAGAGAACAAAGATTTATTTTTTCCTTTCAGAACCAACACATGGGATAAAGCTGAAATGTGGCAAATCCACAGCCCACAAGCCATTGCATAAACCAAGAGCCTCTCTCTCACTTTGCTTCTAAACTGGTTTTAGTTATAGGCAGTAAGGCCAGGAAGAGAGATGTCTGTACAAGAATCAATAGGGATGCTATGGCCCCTGGAGATTTAAGGCTGATATTCCAAACTTCACCAACTTGGTGGATCATTGCTCCAAAAGGGAGCACAGAAACATCAAACGTCACCAAAAATCAGCTCCCAGTGATCTGGCTTTAGCCTGGAAAAAGGATTTCAGGTCTGCCTTAGGAAGTGATTTTTTGAAGGCTAAGTATTTAACAAGCTCACCATTAGCCTTTTGCCTTTGAAGAGTATAATATATATCCTTTCTAGCTTATTGATAATTAATACATGATTATTTTGCTTGGAGCACTTAGAAATGTTTGGGACTACAAATTGCAACTTTACTACTTCATAATTTTTACCATGCCTTAAATTTTCCAAATATATTTAAAAAGAAAATTCTGCTTTGCAGCATACATTGGATAGCAAATCAAACTGATGCCTACTAATGTACTCTGGGTATAGGCACTAACTTGCTAAACTACTGAAATTAAATCCAGCCACACAGGCTTCTACTTACACAGTGAGCATCATTGTTCTTAATAACTGCTTAGGGGGATAGGGGAGAGATCTGTGGTTATTTACAAATTTATGGCATCTTGCTTTGTGAATTTGAAACAAAAGCCTGAGTATTTGCTTCCTAAGGGGTCTATTTCTGAGTGTCTCATTATTGTTGTAGAAATGACAAAAGTCTTTGACTTCTGATTTAAACAAGGAAAACAAAATGTCTTTATATTAAGACACAAGACTCCAGGCCTCCTAATTTAAGATTAAGCAAGTTCTTTCACAAATAACTACTTTTTTTTCAAGTGTGTCTGAAATATTAACACCTTCTGTACTTAGATACTGAAAAATACACTTTACAAGACTGGTAACAGAATCACATCAATGCCCATGACCATACATAAACTAGGACACTTGTTTTCAATGTGCACTCTGAAGATCCTTGCATTATCTTGCAAATAGAACTCAATTCTGTTAAAAATATCTTCCTTTACACTAACTAATAATGTCACAAAATACAGACACCGTCAAAACCACGGTACAACATAACACTCTAAAATAAGCTTGAAAATAAAATGCATTCTCCACCTTCCCCTGGTTTCACACAGAATACACTTGACTGTCTCTCATGTAGAAGACAAAGGTTGTTTTCTATTTGTATCTATTGGGAAACAGGCCAGGCCAGCTCTGTCTAGTTTACATCCTCTGTGCCATACACCTCTTCCCAAAGAACAGGCTACAAGCGGCCAGTTCCCTAAGCTCCACCAACTGTTTTGATCAGATCCCTACAGACTACAGTGGCAGCTCAGACACCCAGCATGCCGGCAGACACCTACATTTAGACATGTGAATCTTGAGCTACAACTCATCCCTTGTGCCTGTTGCAAGAGCCTGAAGAGCATACAAGGCAGTTAGACTGTCAGAGGCCCAAAAAAGCTTAGTGTGAGATTCCACAGGTGCTAGAAAGTAGCAATATCACGCACATAGAGTACCAGATCTTCTGCTGAGCTGGATGGTTACTTGCATTAAGTCTTCTAGAGTTTTGAGCAATGAAAAAAACCCAAAATTTGATACACACTTCAGAACTGGTTTTATGGTTACTATTGTCTTGTACAGACTCCCCTGCCTATGCTTGTACCAAAGGAAACATCCACCCACAGTTAAAGTGTATTACACCTTGATGAAGGCTTCACCTCTTCCCTTAACCCTAGAGAAGCTGGAGAGTTTTAGCATTGTTGAGCCAGAGGGGAACGAAAGGCAGCCCTACTCTACTGGAGTTCACCTCGTATTTGTACTCCTTGAGAAACAAGATCCTCCAGAATCCAGCTGGATCTACAGACTCCTCTGAGCTGCACAGTCAAGGAGCACAGCTTGTCTCATCAAGGAAATGATTGGAATGAGACAAAGTTTCACTTTCTGAAACCGTTAGAAAACCCACTTGGAAGTAAAACTAAAAACATACGGAGAGCAGAATCCTATGTTAAGAAGCCAGCTCTAGATACTTCAAGACATCAAATAAACAGTGGTTACTTCAGAATACTTGCAATAAAGTGTTAGGGATGAATCCTAAAGAAAGGTATGTGCAGAAATAGTATTAGATAAATGGCATCTTAAGACATCTTAGCAGGAAAAAATATTTAACTAAAGCACTGCTAACAGTTTAATAGCTAGGCTTCGCTGAGAAATTGAGGGTGAAATTATGTGTTGCTTATGAAGTGTTTTAAAAAAATGGCATTTCATTCATGGGGAGATTCTGGGCCAACAAAAAATCAAGGGCAAAAACCCCACAGACTTAATCAGGTGAGTACTTTACTCTCCATTTCATCATTCTTAACCTTTGCCTGAAGTGGAGACAGGTATTTTCCTATTGCCCAACCCCCCAGGTTGTAATTAGTGATGTTTCCATGATCAAACACTCACTGCAAAAAAAAATTAAACTACAAGAAATCAATTATATTCACATACAGTATTATTCTCAACTATATTTTAATAAAGTTCCAAGATGGACTTACCTTCCAGGTATAAATAATTTTTCCATTTCTTTCAACATTTACAATGTAGAGTGCTGATGAATTCTCAGAAGTGTCTGAAATAAGAAGTACAAAAAGGTATAGGATTTTAATTTCAGCTGGTTCATCATATAATTTATGCACACTTTAAACAAATATGCTAAATATATTTTAACATGTAAATACTTATTTGCATTTTATTACTCCCAGAACTACTCCATTCTGGAAAAAGAGAGAGTACTTCTTACACCATGACTTAAAATTGATAAACTTCAACACAAATAGTTAAGGGATTTCAAAACATGCAAGAAAAAAATTATTTCTGTAAAGTCCCACCTCTTCATTATAATTGTGATTCTAATGGCCAATCCCTTTTGTTATGAAAATGGAATGTGCTTTTTCAAAGAATAAGAAAAAAACAAACCAAAAGACCCCTTTGTATTTATTCACTATACACAACATGGAGTTCAAACAGTTCAGTCATACACCAGTCCTCCAGATACTCTAGGAAGACTGAACTAGCCTGAGGAAAATATCATTTGCTCACACCTGCCACTTCAGCATCCCAAATTAAAACCTGAAAATAAACTACTCCTTAGACATTAGTTCTACAACACCAACACCCATGTGTCATTCTTAGCCTCTCCTCCTCCTCCAAAAAGAAATAAGTAAAGAAAAAAAACAACCAAAAAACAAAGAACCACAAGATTAAATACCATACAGAGAGATAGGCAATCGACCTACAAGTACAAGGAACTAAACAATGAGACAAAAAATTATATGGGATGTGAACGAAAGAGTACAGTTAAAATGGAAACAAATTAGTAAGAAGCTAAGATGGACACAGAAAGAAAACAGCTTATCTAGACAAAGCAGTACAAAATAAAAAGAAAACAACCAGAAAACCACCAAGAAAAAAAGGATAAAATATTGTATTCAAGGTGACAAAAATGCATGCTTTTCCTGATACTGCTTTCATGTTTTCTAATCACTGCAGCCATCAAAAATGTGTGTATCTCTGATAGAATTTTTAGTAAAAGCAGAAATTTTGCCCTTAGTAAGGTTGAAGATGCATGATTAGTCTTAATTAAAAAGGTGGCCTGCAGTTCAGTAAGCATCAACATAAAGAACTTTCCACAACCCTCTGTAAGCATTTAGTCAAGTCTGACACTACTTGGCTGTCATCACAAAGTGTTGATAGAAGGAAGACACTTAGTGAAACTTATTTTAACAAGCCTGGTACTATAAACTGGCTTGTACAGTTTGCAGTCATAAGAAGAAAAAAAAAACTGTTTTCAAGTATTATCAGAAGGAAGTAAATTTTCTATTTTTTTGTGGGAGGACAATGAAAATCCTTCCTATACACTGAGCAACACATCACTTTCTACTGGTTTCAGATCACTCGAAGTACACTACAATACCACTACATTAGAGCTAGATGGTGACAGCTGGGAGACTCTAAGATAACAATATACTCTTTTTTTTTATTATCAGAAGCTTCCTGGAACTTAACCACCACCTCAAACTTTCAAGATGAGTACTCCACATTTCCTCATGCAATACTTCTTCAGAACAGAATTTTGGTAGAGAAGAAAATCCATGAGCAATCTCCATGTCAATGAATTTCCCTATCACCTGACACAGACATCTTAAAGGTGCTGAGAAAGTTCTGAGTCAGAAGAGAGTTTCACATCATTGAACAGTCAGTGGGAATATGGAGGCAAAGCGGCAATGGTCTCTGCCCTTGGAAAGTCCTGCAGTAAAACCTGGCACATAGAATTACAACTCCTTTCTCATGCCCACAGCTGAGACCAGCAGATGAAGGGCTGCAAAAGAACCAACCCGGCCTGCCTGCCCAGCACACAGCTTTAATCAACATAATCAGGAGAACGCAGAGTTTGATTTCCTGAAGGCCATTATATGCAGAGCATACGAAAGTAAGTGGAATAAAGAGAACAAGGCTGGTTTGCTTCACTTGCCGCTCCCTTCCTATCACCACAGCTACTCCCAGCTCTCACTCAACTAGCTGTTCTTACAGGCTATCAAGTGCTTTCAAGTCCTTAGGAAAGAAAATAATAAATATGAATAACTAACATCTGAAAACTGACACAAAAGTACCATGACTACTAAAAATTACTTGCTTTCTGTGATTAGATATTTCTTTGATGTTTAAATTAATCTTTTCAAATCCCTACCTCCCACCTTCACATTCCTGATATGACAGCATTGAATGAGGGGGAAGAAGTCACTATACAGAGATGAGTTAAAATGCAATACAGCAATGCTGGTATTTGATCAGATGCACCTTCCAAACTAGATTTTAATGATTCTGTATTACCAGGAACATTTCTGAATGAAGACTCTATCACATTTCAAAAGACTCAATACAATTTTCCCCTTCCCAAACACAAGTCAGTGCCATTTTGAGACCTTTATGCCATTAACACATAGACTGATTTATCTTTGAATTAATCACTGATGAACTAATAAATTCATAGATTAATCAATTATGGCTGGAGAATTTCAGAATTTTACCTCAGATCCCTTCAGTACACCTTTCAACAACTGTTCAGTAAATGTAGAAAATGCAAAGTATTTTTTAAGAGATTTTATAAATGATAGCTTGGTAAATAATTCTCTTATTCTCCAAGATGATACTTTCTGGTTTGTCACCAAACAAAACCTTATGAGCCTATTTGATAACAGCCTCAATGTGGGGAGCAAGTTAAGTATTTTGAGTAAAGCAAAAGCAGCTGAAGGCATTTCAAGTTCATCACACCGTGCATGATGACATTTCTATTGAAGCAGTAGCTAACCATTACAGTATTATTTTATTAGAATAAGGTTTTCATCGGCTTCTGAAAAGCAGAACTGAGCCAGCTGCTCTGCAGATTAATAACAAGCAAAAAGCCACAATGCCCAGAATACAGGAGGTCACTTTTTTCCAACCACTACGCCGAGCGCTCGCTATGCTGGCGATCGCACGGTGCTGTGATAGCTGACGCTGCATCTAATTTTAAACTAACACTCGTTTACCAAACACACCAAAGTGTTCAGGCTGTGGGGTTTTTCCTCCCAGAAAGGGGAGTAGCGTGGGAGAGAGAGTAATGCTAAAACTTACTTTTTTTTTTTTTTTTTTTTTTTTTAGGGTCCCCGCAGCCCCTCTTCCACAGCACATTTGCACTGTAAAATGTTGCTTGAGTGCATTGCCGAGAAAAAGCAAACCTCACAAAAACTGCCGGCAACGCCTGTACGTGATTACTCCCGCTTGCTTGTAGGCACAGGTCCTTGTAAGTGGTCCTAAAGCCACCGCACTTTTTGTGTGCTAGTCGGACCACAAAGGATATAGANCCCGCTGGGCACCCGCCCCCGGGGCCTCGCCGCAGCCCGGCTCCTCCGCGGGCGGGCGGGCGGGCACGGAGGCGGCCTGAGAGAGGAAGGGACGGCCGGTCGGAGAGATGGGGCTCTCCTCGGCCTGCCGGGGCGTTACCTAGAGCCGCGGCGCAGCCCAGCTCCGCCAGCCAGGGCACCACGTCCCTCCGCAGCTCGAACTCGGGCACCAGGCGCAGCAGCATCGCCCCGGCCCGGCGCCGCTCCGGCTCCGGCGCCCTCTGCCCGCCCCGTGGTGGGGAGGACGCCCATCGGGTGTTCCGGCGGTTCCCGGCCCTCTCCCGGCGCCGCCGGCCCTTCCGCTTCCTACCGGGCACGGCAGCGG
>VYXC01011457.1:1857558-1982392 GCA_013397175.1 Platysteira castanea
TTTTTGAAGGGGGTGAGGGAGGAGGGGAGGGAAAAAAGAGAAAGCCCCAAACGTTTGAAGAAGCAGGAAGAAGAAACGAGCTGTGGAGTGTAGCAGATGTGTAGAAGTGTTTTCGGCATGTGAGAAGTTCCTTGACGACATCAAACTTGCCCGCCTCAAGCCCCCCGGCACCTGAGGGTCGCTCCCTCGAGCCCCGGCCGCTCCCCCGCCACCATCCCCTGCCGCGGCGGCCGGCCTCCGTGCAGGTGACCCGCGGGACTCCAAGGCTCTCGTTTTCCCCATGGAGCGAGCGCCCAGGCTCCCCCTCAGACACGCTGGAAGAATCACAGAATCACCAAAATATTTTGAGTTGGAAGGGCTCCACAAACATCATCAAAGTCCAGCTCCTGGCCCTGCCCGGGTCAGCCTCAAAAATCACACCAAGTGCATGAGAGCGTTGTCCAAATGCTTCTTGGTGCCGTGACTGCTTCCCTGGGGAGGCTGTTCCAGTGCCTATCCACCCTCTGGATGAAAAACCTTTTCCTAATATCCAACCTACCCCTCCCCTGACAGCTCCAGGCCATTCCCTCCTGTCACCGGTCACCAGACACAAGAAGGGGCAATCCTTTTGTAAGTTTCACCACGGAGGGACTCCAAGTGCCTCAGACAGCAGCCTGTCAGTGAGGCCTGGAGTTGAGCTTCAGTCACCTGGCGTTCACGGACCAGGAGGCCCAGTGGTGAGTTGCCCTGCTTGTGATCCCCCAGGAGGCATTAGGTGTTTTCCAGAACTTCAGGTAGCATCCCTGTTTTCTGAAGCTGTGCACTCTGAAGTTGCTAGTTTGTAAACTGTCTGGCAGAATTTGGGATATCCTCTCAGACTAGGCCTGGCCTGATCCTGCTTTTCATCTGCAAAGGAGGTAAAACTTCATATAATCTTAGGGGGGGTTGTGGTTTGTTTGCTTGGGGTTATTTTAGTTGTTGAAAATATTTGTAGCACTGATAAGGTGCTACTCCATGGTTATCTATATTTATTATCTATCTGTTATTATCTATCTGCCTATAATTACCATTTCCCTTCTGAAGTGTGCTGGCTGATATCAGCCAGCTAAAGGTGGCATATAAGTGGAGACGCTGTGAGGGCACACACCAAGCTTGGTGTACCCAAAAACAGAACAGCTTGAGCCTGTTCTAAGAGCTAATCCTGTACCAAGTTTTTCCCCATCACTGCTAAGCTCTGAAGCTATAAAAATGCTGGATCAGAATCAGGTATGTCTGCAAAGTGTGGATGAAAAGCAGGTTGATAATTGAAATGCAAAGCAGACATGCTTTTCTTCTCAATCTCCATATTGCAACTTTTACAATTTTACCACAAGTTTTGTAATCAGAATTTTTCTTAAAGCTCCTTAGATCAAGTGGTTGTGCAAGAATTTCAGCTTGTATTTTCACTGTTGTGAAATAAAGCTTGAAAATGTAATTGGAATATTTATTTCAGACACAAAAGTAGAAAACAGACGAGAAGTCCCAAATGGATGCAATTTTTGAGAGATAAGATGGGGCTAATTCATGAGTATTTGGGAATGACACAACTGGAGGGGCAAGCAAAGGAGTGAAACAAAGCCAATGAAATTACTGATTCTGTACGTATGTGCAAAAGGGGAGATTTTCACATGGAGAAAGTCTCCTGTACCCAGATCTAGAGTTCATTTAAGGCCAGATGAGGTCAACTGACAGAAGTTTTGCTTCTGCTGTAAAGCAAAACAGAAAGAAACGTGGAGATGGGTAATAAAGACTCTGCCTCTAAGAACAGGACTCCAAGTGCAGAAAGAAAAGAAAGAAAATTAGCTATGTTTGACTAGTATGATGGTACTGGATTACAGCAAAAAACCCCTAATAAAAAAACTGTCACTGTTCTTTTGTTTCAATATCAACCTTGCCACTTGTTATAGTTCTTGAAAGAGAGCCAACAGAACTGATGGATGAACTATTCTCTAATATTTACAGATCAAGAACCATATGACAGTGCTGTTGTCTTAGAGAATCTTACACAGGATGTTAAAGGCCTTTGGGACAATAGGAGCTGCATGGAGTTAATGTAGTTTACCCAGCAGATTGCTGGGTCTGTCATGATGTGAGCTGGTGAGCTGGTGAGCAGCTGTGCAGACACATGGGTGTGGAGGACAGCCATTCACTTGTGGCCTGTGTGTAAAATCCATCCTACAGTTGTTTTGGGAAGAATTGGAAGGTTTTGTATAGGTTGATGGAGGACTTTGTGCAAGACTGCATAGTCAGATGTGCAGTAGGAAAAACTTTTCTTGTTGTGAAAGTAGTTAACAAAATTTCTCTCAGACTGTGCTGTCACTAAAAAGTACTCTTCATTATTTTTGTAAGCCAAATATGTTTTCATTATTTCACGTAAGGTTCTCAAGACTCTTAGGCACTCCTAGGCACTCCTCACTCAAGGCATAGAGTGGCGCCTCATCTCCAGTACATCATCCTGGGAACTTGGAAGCTTCTCTGATATTAGTCCCTAAAACTGAGGCAAGAGAAATTCTCGCAGAAGTTTCCCCGTCTTTTCAGTGGGAAAAAGGAAGTGGTGGCTTGACAGGTGAAGAGATCTGAGAAACAGAAAGGGATGAGGTGATTCATGATTACTCTCAGGGTGTAGAGATACAGAAACATGACATGTAGAGCTGGGAAAGACTAGCATACCAGCAGGAACTGAGGGAATAGATAGGAGCAAGGAGCCAGAACAGAAGGGAATGAGGACTAGAGAATCTGGAAAGACAAGATGAAGGTTTATAACCAACACAGAGCTGAAGTCAATCTTCCCATAATTGCAGTAAGGATTCCTAATTTTCCCTATAGTCCAGTAGTTGATTTGAAATCCACTAGTTTCCAGTGGCTTATCCAATAAAAAGACAGTTATTACTTCTGCAAATTTCTTTGTTTCAAATGTAAAGGTTTCCTTGTGACTCCTAAAGGTCCAAAACTTCTGGTAACCCTGGGAAGGTCATTATGATTCCATGATGTAATTATCTGTACTTTCTCAAAATTGGTTCATTTTAATTGATTAATTTCAAATTATCACAGGAAACATCATAAAAGACTCACAACTAATGTCAGCATTAAACTTTGTCTTCAACAAAGTGCCTACTTTTAAAAGCATACAAGATAGCCAATCTTTGAGTAAAAAGAGACAATCACAGATTTGGGTCTTTACAGTCCTACTTGTAAGGAATAAGTGAATGGTCTTGCATAAGAATTTGTAATACCGTGAAGAAAACTTAATCCATTTCTGCTCTTTTTCCTCAAGATACTACTAAGTGTTTGCTACAGGTGCTGTCAGCACCTAAGGCTTTGGAGTTAAATGGTGTTTCTTCTTTCTCTTCCTGTGTTTCCATCTGTTGTTTTTTTCACTTCTACCTAATTAATACCTGATTCTTTCACAACTGTAAAAACTAATTCACAGATTTAGAGCTTAGTATGTTAATATTATTATCCGTATTCCTTGAGCCATTAGTCTGGCTATGCACGTCAGAGGCCATATCTACAGGCCCAGAGCTCCCGGTTGAATTCCTAGAAGCACAGCAAATTCCTCAGAAACCACAAAGCTGACTCCTTCAGAGTTTTTCAAGTAATAACTCAGTATAGTGTATCAGGCCACCTTAAAACTGATACATAAAATTAAAAAGTTGATGCAAAAGCCGTAAGCATCTAAAAAACACTTAGGCTTTCTTCAGCAGTCTTTGCATTAAGACAGAACCTGATGTATTCTTGATAACATCTCCACACTTTCATAGATGTAGAAAGAAGATCTTGGTATAAAGAAACTACCCAATTTCTTATCTCTGTCAGGTGACATTAATGTTATAACCCATTTGTCATTTTTGCTTGCATCATGAAATTAAATTTTGAATTTTGCTCTCAACTTATACTCAGTTTCCTTTTCTGATAATCTGACTCAGTTAGTTTTGGGTTTTTAGTTCCAGTCTGAAGCTGTGCAGGCACAGGAGGTGATCCCGAGGAGGAGCAACTCCCAGGAGTGGGATGTGAAACTAATGCTCTCATTTAAAAAATGACAAATTAAATGTTTCTATTTTCTTTTTAATCAGAAATGTGTTCCTGCCTTAGTAACAGGAGGATCTCGCTCAAATTTTTATCTGGATCGAGTCTTGACCACAGGGAGATCATTAATGAGCAGTAATGGCCCTACTGATTGCATTGTAACCATCACCAGCATTATTTTACTGCTAACAACTATTTTGGTGCTAATTTCCTGTGTGCCTATAATCCCTTTTCACACAGTTTATATGGCAAGAATTACAAAATTATACCATGACACAAGTGTGGGGCTGATGAAGCATTGCCCCCTGACATGGCAGTGATGGGTGTAAGGTACCTTTCAGCTCTCTCAACAGAACAAAGCTTTGTTCATGGAAAAAAACCCATAAACCATCGATGTGTTCCACACTGGGAATTTATACATAAGACTTCTTATGAAGAATGAATATCTGAAATAATTATTTATGCACATGACAGCCTGGCAAACAGTTCATGAATTTTTGGGAAGTACTGCTTACTGAGGGCAACCTCTTTTCCCGTCATTCCAGTAACAGAGGGTTTATTGTCAACATGTCTAGACAGCTGTTTCCTTGAAGAATGTTTTCCTCCAGTCAAATACAAAAAATATACATAAGTTTTCTTCCTCAAGTTGGTGCTTAATATGTTTACTAAATCCTCTTGGAAACACAAATAAGATGCAAACTGAAATCAATATTTTAGTAGTAAAGTGTGTGATTCAGAGTTGGTAGAATAAAATACCTTTATTTCAGTGTGTGAGAATGCCTTTTTTTAGTCTCTTTAATCACTGAATATCGACATAGATTGGAGTTAGTTCACTGAAATCAGTTAGCATCCATTATGGAAGCCAGTGCTTCATGGAGGTGCTTTTGTATGCTTTGTTTAATAATTCCTCAGAGGAAATAGTCTTTCAACTACTAATTTTTAAAAAATCATCTTGCTATTCATGCTCATGTTGAACAGCACTCTCTTTTAAGTAGCTTCATTGAAGTCAGTAAAATGCTCAAGCCAGTAACATGAGTGAACGAGGCTCCTGAAACAGTTAAGGTATTCCTCAAAGTAAGGGAGGGGAAGAGAAAGGGGCTTAGGGAAGTCTCTGACTGTCATCCAAGTGGCCTTTTTGTTTCCGCTGCTTCTCCCTCCATGGCCCAGGCTCTGAGGCTCCTTTGTTCTTTCCACAGACTAACCCCTGCTAGTGCTGATGAAAGCCCTGTGAGCACACACTGTCTCAACAGCTGTTGGAGGAGCTCTTGGCTCTATGTTTATTCTTCCAGCTCCAGCCTGATTGGGATTCATCAGTAGGGTTTAGAAACTTGCCCCTTTTTTTCCTTTGTGATCTTTCAGTTTTGACTTCATTTTGAATTGCAAGAGGACAGTGTCAATACTCTGCAATGGAGTTGCAACTCTCTTGGGAATTGGTATAATGATGCATAAATCAGCAGATTAGTTCAATTTCTTTCACTTTTTAGGTGTCTTTCCATTATCATTTTTACTGTAAGATGAAATAAATATTTATCACAAATGCATTCCTTCAAAATGTGAGGTTGCAGCACTGTAGAGTGGAGACTGTAGACAGGGACAGCACAGGATGAACACATCAGTCTGAAATTTGTCTCACTGAGCTTCAGGCACTTTGAAAATAGTGTTCTAGTGTGAGGTTTTTTGTCTAGGCTCCTTCTAGTTAAAGAGGAAATATAAGAACTCCAGAGGGTAATTGATACCACCTGGTTTTAGCAGTTAATTTAAGGTACATTTTACCTAAGTGTGGATGCTAGTTCTCCTGTCCCCTCACTTCTGCTGTCATGCCTATTGGGAATGTGCAGCTGAAGACCTGGAGGAAAGTGGGACTGTCCCTTCCCATGTCTACCTTCAGTTAGATCACAGCCAGTGTAATATGGAAGGGGACCCTGAGGGTGTAGTTTGATGAGCAGCTGATCTAACAGCTCATGACTGTTCGAAGGATGGACCCAGACTTCATTCCCTTGTTTTCTTCTTCTTTCCTCATCCCCAGGCCACTCAGCCTCTTTCTCAGTTTGCCAGCTCTCCTGTCTGTTTAACACCTCTGTGATCCAGCTGTACTGGCTAACACTAAAATCTTTTACTTTTTTTTAATCGTTTAGTTTTCTACCTGGTTATGAAGGTGTCTCCAGTCACAGAAGGCTTTTGCAAGTCCACAGGCATTGCAAAGGGAAGTGGTGGTTGTGTGCAGCTGGCAGCAGGGAGGGGAACAGAATAGAAGACCTCCCTGTACTGGTAGCAGTGAAGTGTTTGACCCACATGGCTCAGTCAGACCCTTTGCCAAATACCTTCCTCTGACTTTCAAGTTGAAAGAAGCAGTCATTTTTGCCCAGCATTGCTCTGATCTGTTGCCCAGCTTCTGCTGGCATAGTTTCCAGACCAGAGAACTGATCCAACTGAAAAGTAACCTTGAGGAGAGAAAGAAGGAGGTGGAAGAGGATGGTTTCAGTAATGTCAACTATCTATCAAGGTTGCTGAACCCTTATGTCAACAAAAATGAAGTTACTCTATGGAACTGGGAATAAACCACTCGTTCTCGGCAAAAGACCTTGAGGAATCCACTTTTCCTGACGTTGGTGCTCACTTAGGTCCGTTAAGTTTCTGCCAAGCTACAGCCTTAGGATGTGGTTAATGGTAGTAGAGGCACTTGCTTCCCTTGACTTGCAGTAAAAGGAGTCTATGTTTCAACTTTTAGCTGATTGAAGTCAAGTGAGTAAATCCTACCTTTTAGCCTCCTTGGCCTGCTTTTCTGTTTCCATCAGGATCAATAGAAACCACTAGTTTTTAATGCATTATTTGTATACTCTAACCATTCCATTGATACTGTGCAACACTTTTAATATACTCAAATTATTCTCTGAAAATCTGAATGCATTTCCATGGCACATCCTAAAAATATCTTTTATTTATTATATGTTGGTTCCAAACAACTGTCACATTAATAAGCAGAGAGGCTTGGGTAAGTGTACGTCATCAGTCACGCAGTGGTTTCTTCTTCCAAAATACTTCCAGAATTAGGTCTGACCTCTTTTAACAATGAACTATTTATAGGATTCATAAGGGCCTTATCCTCCAGCCCTGACTCAGCCAAAACTCACCACTGACCTTGACCTCCTGTAGTCTATTCTTGTAGCCTTACTCATGTGAGGAGCTTTTATTCGCTGACCTGACTTGGGGAGTGTATTCTCATGAGTATGGTTTTGCAGGCTTGGTTCCCAGCTCAGTGGGACTTGGTAAATGTCACAGAATCAATTCCTGAGATGCATATGTTATTTTTACAATGTCATAAGTACAAAAATAAGGGGGAAATAAGCAGCTAAGTTCTGCTTTCAGTACTACAACAATAAACTGAGTGTAATTACATTAGGTGTGTACAGCTGCAAATGCAAGCATTAAACTCTCATTTTGGAAGAGAGTACATGTATTTTTAGAAGAAAGCAGTCACTAGATTTCTCAATCATAAAAATTATTACTAAAAGTAATTGAATTTTTCTCAGGAAGGTATAACTGTTTTTAAGTAGAATATTATTGCAGCGTTAGGTGATTACACTAGCACAGTATGACAATGGCAATCTCTTTTCTGTATTTTTTGTGTCTTTTTCTAAAAACCCTTCAAACTGGTTTTGATGTTCTTAATAGTTTTATATTTTTCATTACGATGCAGGATGATACATTTTAGAAGCTAATATATTGTCATTAGTGGGTCTGGGTAACAACATGTGTTGTCTATATAAAAAAAAATTACTCTTAGCAGTCTATTATGTTTCCATATGTTTAGAATCCCAGAATCAGAGAATCATTAAGGTTCAAAAAGACCTCTAAAATCGTTGAGTCCAACCATTAATCCAGCACCACTGTGTTCCCTACTAAACCATATCCTTGAGTCCCACATCCACACAATTTTTTGGTCATTTCCAGGGATGGTGATTCCACCCCTTTCCTGGGCAGCTTGTTCCCATGCTTGACCACCCTTTTAGTGAAGAAATTTCTCCTAATATCAGATTTAACTGACTCTTCCCTAATATCCTATCTAATGACTCTTCCAATTATAAAGACTGTAGTTATGTATCTTCATTATGTCTTCTTTACAGCACATATCATGTTACATATCTCTTTACTTTTGTATTTTCTCAATTTAAAGTGGAAGAGTCAAAATTTTTAGGTGCTTTTATAAGTCCACAGTGGTTTTTTCATTCACATTTTAATCACTTCTTTTTATTTTCCTGTATTTTGTTGTGCATGGTGAGACACTATTTATTAAATAGTGAATCATCTATATATTATATGGTGGTCTTCTCTAGGTCTTGTATTTTGTTAGTTCATTTAAATACAAGCATGCAATGAACAGGTATCTTCAGTCAGCTGTCTCCTATGATGCCTAGGCCTTTTTCTTAAGTGGGTACAGTAAAGATGGAATCTATTATCCTTAGGAGTGTTTGAAGGAATTCCTTCCAATCCGCACTGTCGCACATTTATCATCATTTGACTTTATCTGTCTGTATTGCCGGTTAACCTCATTCTACCAGCCCAGTTCTGGAGACATGTACATCTTTCCTTGCTTCTGAAGACCCACACACAGCAGGGCTACAGGCAGAAAGGAATTGTTCTTTATTGACCATGCTGGAAGCTGAGACTCAGCTTTTATTCTCTCCCAAGGTCAGGCCAAGACGTGGTGGAAAGCAGGCCATGTCTGCGCTGACTTCCATTACTGGCATCTGGAGACAGTTTGTTGCTGGACCCCAAGACATTTCTTATCACCTTGGTCAATACTTACAAACAGTATCTACAAGAGGATTTACTTGTTTGTCACTGTATGAAGGCTCCATGTGGATAAATATTACTCTTAGACCTTTAGACCTTAGAAGGTTCAGCACTTTCATCCATTACACCTCCTTCCTGTACCTCTCATGTTTAATGTCCATTGACCCTAATGTCCTACAAGCAGCAGTCTTCTTGCCTAGACTTTTTTTTTTGCTAAGGTCTCTAGCCTCCCTCCATTCCCTACAAAACAGACTGCCATGGAGATCTGTGCCAAGTTCCCTGCAAGCACATACTGGCCAGCCTCCTCTTCCATCTTTTCCTCTGCACACTCCTCTCCTTTAACCCCAGCCAGCAAACAGAAGCATTGAAATCATCATATCTGACTTGTTTACAGCTGCCCATCTGCCCTGGGCTCTAACCAAAAGGCACCTTTTGCTTTCCTCTTCCTCTTTCATTTTGGGCCACTGACTCCTCATTCCACTACAAATGATATCAGTCCAAAACTGAGGAATGCTGGGCTTGATTCTACCCCTTTCCACAGCACTATTAATTGTTCTTGTCACAGCAGGAGTACAGAAACCAAAAATTTACTTAAAACTGCAAATGGATGCATTATTGCACCTTCAGAAATTGCCAGTTCCAAATGGTTCTGAGAAAGGTACAAGTAGCCCTGTGGTTGTCAAATAACAATACTGTGCACCTGTCTTGGATGTTAGGTTTCATTCTGATCTCTGATAGTCAGAGACTGATTTATCCTCAAAGTCTAACATTTAATATTCCAGGTTATTCAGATTAATTATAACTATACATATTCTTAAAATCCATAGAAATGTTTAATTCCTTTTTAACTTTTAGGCTCAGTGACCTTTTTTATCCACAGTCTAATTACAGGGTACATGAGACGTAAGAGAGAAGTAAGAGAATTATTTAAGAAACTGCCATTATTTAATTGCTTTGAATTAATTTCAAACTCCTGTTCCATCTTTCCTATAGCACTTTTTAGTCTTCTGTGCTCTTTCCTAAGTCAATAACAATTAATCTCTTAAATTTTTCTTCAGAAAAGCTGCTTTCCATGCTCTGGATCATTCCTGTAGCTTTTCCTGAACTTCTTCTGAGGAGGGCCTTTGAAAAACCTTTAACACCCAGAAGTAAGGTATATGCACTTGTTTTTCCATTTTGTCAGAACACTCAAGAGTGTGGTTTTCCTTTGCATGGGCCGAGATGTTTGGCCTATCATGGTCATGGTTAGGCCTTTCATAAGCCTGTCATTAAAGACTCTGTCAACCAGTTGACCTAGAGATAAGGATTCTTATGTTATAATTCCTAGAAATCTTTTTTAGCCGTATTTTTGTGGATATATACATGTTACTGACTTAGAGTACTATTAGATGATTTAAATGAGAAGGTTTGTATGTTAGCCCATGAACTTTCTCATTCTTACAGTGTTGGATGTATCCTGCCTGTGTTTTATTTTAAATTTATCCGTTTATAATATCTATGTTATTTCCTGTGTAACCCTTCTGCTGTTTTTGTATATTTATTACAAGAAAAATATTATTGTAATCAATGTTCTCTACTGGGAAAAAAAAAGCTAAACAGGGGTGATTATTTGTTTTGCGTAGAACTTCAGACGAACTAGGCCAGTCAGATCAAAGGTCCATCTAAATAACATCTTGCCTCTGACAGTATCCAGTAATAGATGCTAAGAGAAAGCATATATAAAAACATAAAAGTTTTTTTTAACTTCTTCTGCAATTCTTCCAGGTTATAAAATTAAGGAATCAAGACAATGTGGAATATAATGATTTATTTTTTTGGCATTCAAAAAATCCTATGATCATTAGTTTAATGATTTAATAAATCGGAAAAAGTACATCTGTCCATTTAATTCTTCTGCTTGATAATTTTATGTGGTGTACGCTAGTTTTTAAGTTAAGAAAAATAGTGCATAATCATTCTCCACTCAGGATTTTATATACATCTATCACATTTTCCTTATTCCAAGGTGAGGAGTGTATTTAATATCCTTTCATGTAAAATCTATGCCCTACCTCTTATAATCCTTATTATACTTTGTGTTTTTCTGAGACTCATGTTTGAAAAAACATACAGAAGCTTTATTCTTTGTAATTGTTGTTTTTATTTTCTTGGGAGTTCCATTGATCCATAATTTGCATCTTTAATATTGTAATAAAGTTCCCTTTAATTTTTCTTGTGTCAGTGACTATTTGCTTGTCAAATTCTCACCTAGGCCTTCTAATTTCCATTTTATACTTTATTTTCCATAAGTATCTTCTTGAAGGCATGTAAATGAGTGGCTTGCTTTTCACAGGCACAAAAGCCATCTAAGGTCAGTTATATCAGTTATAGCTCACACATTGCTTTTTGGCCCTAGGGTAGGAAGCAGCTGTCTAGGACAGCAGACTGGTGAGGACAGTTAAATTGCTGTAGAAACAGTCTGTACTTGGGAACATCCTTCAGAAGACTTCAGGAGATCAAGATGAACTTATGGGATTCAGCAAGACCAAAAGCAAGGTCCTCCCCCTGGACTGGGACAATCCCCAGTATCAATATAGGCTGGTGGATGAAGGCATTGAGAGCAGCCCTGGTGAGAAGGACTTGGGGGTGCTGGTGGATGAGAGCTGGACATGGCCAGGCAATGTGCACTCTCTGCCCAGAAAGCCTGTTGTGTCCTGGGCTGCATCCAAAGCAGTGTGGGCACCAGGGAAAGGGAGAGGATTCTGCCACTCTTACTTTGTTCTCGTGAGACCCCACCTGGAGTTCTGTGTCCAGGTCTGGAATCTTCTGCACAGGAAAGAAACAGATCTGTTGAAGCTGTGTCAGAAGAGGATCACAAAAATTATCAGAGGGCTGGAGCACCTCTCCTATGAGGACAGGCTAAGAGTTGGAGTTGCCCAGCGTGGAGAAGAGAGGGCTCCAGGAAGACCTTATTGTGGCCTTTCTTTACTTAAAGGTGGCTTCCATGAAAGATTGAGAATGATTTTTTACTGAGGCCTGTGGTGGTGATAGAAAGGCCAATGGTTTTAAATTGTAAGGGAGTAGATTAGATTGGTTGTAAGGAAGAAATGTTTTATCATGAGGGTAGGTGAGACACCAGAACAGGTTGCCCAGGTGAAGTTGTGGATACCCCATCCCTGGAAGTGTTCAGGTTTGGATGGGACTTTGCACAACCTCCCTGCCCGTGGCAGGAAAAGATATCCCTGACCATGGCAGAGGGTTGGGCTACGTGATCTTTAAAGTCCCTTCTGACACAGACCGTGCTAGGATTCATTCTGTGTTCACTACTTGCCAAAGCCATTTTCTTACCTGCTCCTTGCCCTGTAGGAAGAGAGTGGCCATGCAAACCAGCAGTGCCTTGCAGTTGCAGTAGGTTTTACATGTTCACACATTCCTACTGGGGCCTGTGGGTAGGGAAATGTGCAGGGTGGTGCTGGGCACACAAGCAGTGGGGTTGTGGCTCTTGGTTATGGGAACAAGAAGCTTGCTTAGTTTTCATGCTCTAAATTGCTTAAGGACCTCAAATTATATACTCTATACTGCTTTGTGGACTGAGAGCCTAATGAAGTTAGCTAATGAGTTGTATGTCCCATATTGTGCAGAGCAAATGTTTCTACACAGTTTTGTTTTAAGAACTCCATGAATAATAGCCTGGAGTGGTATTCTCAGGCTGGGAAAAAATTACATAAAAATGTAAATACATCTTCAAAAACCAGTTTTAATTACTTAAAAGCTAACTGCACCAAATACTTTAATTCTAATTGTCTGATTGTTGTGTGACTTCTCTCTGAAGTGAGGTTGCAGTTGTTTAGGTACTTTAGGGACACCTTAATATTTTACTGTAAAAACCCTCACCTTTTTTTTTTTTTTATTACCACAATCTTATTTTTTATTCTATGTTTTAATTATAGGTACATAACCTGTATCAATATTAATCTCTTTTTCTCAAAATCCTGAAATAATATTTTTGATTCTGAATGTAAAGGTCAGCTTTATATGTCATTTTAAATATCAAAACATCTCAGATTGCCTGAACTAAAGGCAGTGAAGTCAGTTGAAAGTAATACAGCCTACTGCTGCTCTGCTTTTGTCATTTCTGGAAAGGTTTGAAGTTGGTGAATGTAGGGAAAGTTTGAAAAAGAGCAATCTTGCTTAAAATCTAAGTGGAGGTAGAAAATTTGCTCCATAAAACAACCTGATGAAGTAATCATCAGAGTCACCGAGGAGGGCAGACAGCATCCTGCAGTGCTGCATTTCTAGCTCGCTTATCAGGCTCTGTTCCTTCCACTGAGAAACACACTGAGGACACTGGATGAATGCGCAACATGCAAATCTAACCAGTTGTAGGTTTTTGTAATTCTCCCATGACTAAGAAGCTAATGATCACGAGTAATTTATTTCAGCCTTATATCCTATGTCTTTTTATCTAAAGATGGGATCCCCAAGATGTCACCTCCCCCAAACTGTGGAGAGCACAGACCACTAATTTGTAACCTTCTCTCAGTGCTTCATTTTCAGCCATGCCAGTCTGTAAAGCCGCTACTTATCCAGCACATCTGATGGGCTCACCAGGCATGCACAGTACAATTTTCACTTTAAAACAGCCAATTTCAGAGGACTGCAAACTGAGTTTGCATGTTACTGAGAGTAACATGTCTACCAGCTTTCAATTTGCTCACGCCTGCTGTCCTACTGTAATGACTGCCCTCTCACCATCCTTTCCATAGGAGCTGTCACAGCCAGAAGAAGCTGAGTGTTTTGAAACATGCTGTTGTTCCTGGATGAGCAGTTTGATCAGAGCAGACTGATCAGGTGCCTTCAGGTGAAATGCCATGAATTCACTTAGGAGGCCTGGATGCACAAAATTTGAATTAACTATGTTACTCCTTCAAACAGTGAAGAGTCATCCTCATGACTGAAGAGGATGAACATAGGGTGGAAGGCTTGGTCTTCTCCTGGGGGGGGCTACAGAGTTTCGAAATGAGACTAATGAAAACATCCAAGTCTTTTAGAGAGTTACCTAAAAACCCAAACTTGTGCAACTATTTGCTGAGTGGAAGAAGATGGGAAAGAGAGGTCTGGCTGCCCCCTACCCCACCACCCCGAGGTGCTTTGTAACTACAAATACAAAGTAGTACAAAGCAAGGAATGTGTAAAAATAATGAACTCAAAGAGCAAAATTATTACAGCCACAAGCCGGGCCTTAATAGACTATGAGGGTGAAGTGTGTTCATAAAGTGGGGGAAACGGTGGTTTTTTCTTACCAGTTTGGTAAGTTGGGATTGGCCTACATGGATGTCTCAAGGTTGCAGAAGCAGGAAAACACAGGAATTACTGCTGGACCTGAAAGATAAAGCTGAAAATTTTAGGACAACTGTGTTCGTGTAAGGCATGTATCAGTTTTGCTTAAAATGGGCTATCTTTGAACAGTAAGAAGTAGGGGGTGTGTGTGAAGACCACAGTAAGTATCTTTTTATTTCTTTTTTTTTTAATATATATACATTTTTTTTTAAATTTTAAAACAGAGAAGAGAATCTTATTGTAAATTACCAGTCTTATTGGTGTCAGACTGTCCCAGATGCTAGATTCATATATCAGCAGCTGTTACCCCATGAAGATATGGCTGACACTGCTAGGAGTTACATTTGATAGCATACTTTCTAAACACTGTTATCCAGTTTTTCCCACCTGGATTATACCTCTCACAATCCATCTAGAATACAAAATAAACAAAAAAAGGAATTAGAGGCAGATATTAAAATCTTGGAAATTTAATTAATAAATATAAAAGCTGGGAAAAAATTCTGTGCAGAAAAACCAAATTAATATAAGTAGCATAGTATCTTTAAACCTTCTTTTTTTTAATTGAAACAATTCCAGAATTAAAGTCACTTAAGGTTTGTCTTTAGGTCAGACTGACTTGAGAATGTTTCAATTTCAATTAACCACTGTTTGGTTTAGTCTGAAACTGGTAAGACGTGAAAAACTTCCACAAAACCTCATTTAAATATAGTAATGCCCAATTTTGGTAATGTAACGTGTACAAACAAGATGTCCATCAGTTTAGTTGGCAATTTTGGAAGATTTCCACTAAATACTATGCAATCTTCTGAAGCATTTGAGAACCACAAATACTGTGCCCTTTTTTCCCCTGCTATTTAGAGAATAAATGTAGCTCACTTCCTACTGGTTTCGTATGCTAGTATTTTTTATTCCTACTTCAGTGTGGTTGATACAGTAAAGCTCTTTCCCAGCGCTCAGCTATTGTCTTTTATTCTGTTGGGTGCTGGTTGTGCCTTTTGACCTCTGCTGAGGATTTACTGGTACAAAATTGGAACATAATTTGGGTCTGGTTTGGACCAGAATTTGATGTAATGTTTTTAACTTTTGTATTTCACATGCATCTTTACAGATTATACTTATGGACAAATTATCGGTGGACATTTGACAATTACCTTTCTAGACACTAGCTAGACTAGCTGGTAAACTTACTGTGGGAATAAAATTAGGATTTAAAGGGAAAATTAGTGAATTTTATGTCATGAATTTTTTGTTTTCTCTAATATTAATTGGAATTACTATATATATTTTGAATGTGTCATTTCAGCTTTCAGTTTCTAATTTTACAGTATTAGATGACTAAGACTGTATTCAGATCAGGGTTTGAATTTTTACAGAAAAATGTAATTTCTACAATTAAAGAAATACATGTGAAAACTCAAGTTGGAATTTGCAGAAACTAAAGAAAGCAAAAGTCAGGTTTACACAGATCAAAGGAGTTACAGCAGTGAAGAGTTTTGTTCCAAAGCTGAGATCTAGCCACTCAAAATTATTTGCCCTCTCTAATGGGGTGATGCAGACGCCATGACTGCAATAGGGCATCAGTTTACAGTTTGGTTCATTTAAACTATTTTTTTATCAGAAGTGCAGGCAGTCAGCCATAAAAGTGGCCAAACCAGGAATGTATTGTTCTAATGTTTATGCAGTCAAAAAAACCCAAGCAGAAATCCTTTAGCCATTCTGTCCCACTTTGTCAACTCTTCTAAAGTTTTGCAAAGACAGGGTGATATGGAATATGTTTCATTTACAATAAAACATTGCCAGAGAAAATTCTGAGGTCATAAGCCACATTTCTGGAAATTGCAATGACTCAAGTGACCTCTCGTTCTGACAGCTACAATTTTAAGCCTGGACTACTCTGATCTGTAATCAAGACAGGGAAAAAGAAACAGTGATGTGGGCACAACAGACAGGACTGGATTGCATCAGAATATGGCGTTTGTTTTCTTGCCTGACCCAATATAATACATAACTTTGAGATAAAGAGTAGTAAGAAAACTGTGAGAACATTTCCTTTCTCTTTAATTTAGTCAGTTGTACCATTGTTTCAAGTTGGTCGTTTGCTTTCAGGATTATTTGTATTGTAGCAGACTAAGGGTAGCTGTACCCCTATGGAATCGTAGTACTGAGAAGCTGTGTGTTAATTCAGGAGACTGGTGGTTATCCCCTGCACTGAGCTGATCAGCTGTATCCTAGACCATCCTCAATACAAGTATGCTTAACTGCTCTTAAAACTTCTCATTTCCTAAAGCCTTTCTAGTCTATGGCCTTCCAGGCTAACTTATTTTGGTATTTAACAATCCTTTAGATTGAAGACCATATTGCTGATGTCTGTGCTAAATCTCCCATGCTATAAATTAACCTAGTTATTTCCTGGTTTTCCTCTTGTGGCCATGAGTGGGAATCAACCACCTGCTCTTCATTTAAGCAGAGATTGTTTAATTTTTAAAAATCTACAATTATTTAAATATATATCCAATATGATAAAATGCAGTATTACTGGAAGGATGAGGATTTGCTGTATTGAACCTAGTTAGTGGTTTGTGGGATCCCTGTCCTTTCTGTGTGCCAGCCTACCACTCTTCCTTGGCAGTAAGAGAAACCCTTCCTTTGGCCTGTATTTGCACTGGTACAGCCAGGTGAAGATTCAGTAACGTCTGGCCCTGCTCTGAATTTTTACACTTGCAGTGCAGATGTGGCAAGGACCCGGGGTGTTGGTAAAATCCTGTGTTCAGTGAATTTGTCTCAGGCATAAATTTTACCCCTTACACAAGCATAACCTCAAAATGAGCAGATCCTGCCATTGCCTAAAACTGTGGAATTCTGTAGACCACAGCAACAGCTTTGCACATCAGGAAAACATTTCATTCAATGTTTTAACATCTTTTAAATATCTGTAATTACTAAAAGCCAAATTATATTATCATGTAATGCTGAAGAAGCTGAATTCTGCTGAGTTAATCCTGAGTAATACCTCTGCGTATAAAAGCAAGTTTGACCTCAATGTTTATGACAGGATTAATCAATTTTAAATGTTTTCAGTATTTCGAAAACATGGAATGCTGTATAAATGATAAATATTAGTTTCCCTAGTTGAAAATGAAAAAAGGTATTTACCCCAAATGAGTATTTGATCTCAGTTTAAGTTACAGACTGTAGCTCTGCAAAATGGCTGTGATCATCCTGCTCTTACTCATTGCTGTGTAAAAGGATCTTAGTGCAAACATGGTAAGCAAGGCTAGTAAAACTCTGGGATAGTAAATGCTCAAGAGCAACTCAGCAGAACAAAATTAACCCTAAGAAATAATGAGTAGGTTTCAGCAGGTCCCTTTACTTCTGTCCCCCCTCATGCTTTGAAACAGGATTATCACATACACAGAGTGTACAGTGGATCTGTGGCATTTAAAGAAGCTTTTTTGGGGCCTACCAAAAAAATTCAGAATTTGGCCTACCAACTGTCCAAAATTTCAAGAATCGTTAACAAAAAGGGATTTTTTAAGCTCATGGTTACAGAAAAATCTTCAATGTGACATCTGGGCTGCAGAACTGATGCCACACTATCTTATAGAAATTGCAGAGATACCAGAGAACTCTAAAGTGTGAATAGTTTTGCTTTTCGTTAGGCCATCTTTAGATGACAATAACACCTTTATAACACTTCCTTCTCATCCAACTAGTTAAATGCTGGCCACATGCTACCCTTGACCATTGTACAAATCATCCTCTGGTATTAAAAGAGAAGTGACTGGGCCAGGTATGAAGTACAGGTTTGGAAATTCTGCATTCACTTAGCCTTTCTGTAGCTCCAAACATCCCTCATGAGATCCAGCAACATATTCCTGAATGTGAACTAATGATTGCTTCCCCAAAGGCATGCAGCCAACACAGTCTTATTTATTGGTTTCACATAACCTTAAGTCTTCAGTTTGCAATTCAGTAGGATTTTTACAGAAAATTCAAAGTAAATGGCTATTTCCACGTGGCTTAGAAGAACAGAAGCCACACAAAAATGGTAGCAACTCTACATCTTGCACTCAGTACTCTAATGGAAAATCCAAGCACTCAGTTTCCCAGTAAAACTTCTCAGAGCTAATTTTAATGTAAACAAACTACTGCTCAGAGTGCTAATGTGTTTTTTGCTGTGACTTGTGAGACATGTTTCACTGTTTTATGATATTCTTTTGTAGGTGCAATAGCAATCTATTGCATGCATAAGACTATATTTTCAAAATGCAGTATTTTTTAATGTATGTGCCATTTTTCTAGAAATTTGAATTGCATATAAAAACTAACATAAAATTTTGCATTGTAAATTGGTTTTTAATGTGCAAATTATGGTGCATGCATGAACGTTTTGCATCAAAACATTGGGAAAATAGACATAAAGTGCATTTTTTCAAAAATGAACTGATAAGGAGTTATTTGGAAAATGGAAAATATGTAAGAAAAGGAGGAAGGGTAGATAAAATATCAGGACTGACATTTTTGTCATTGCTCATTTATGTTTTTTACAAATGAAATAAAGTCCAATAAAATGACAGACCAGCTTTTTCTTTCCTTACCTTGATGCAGCATTTTTAATAATTAGGGTTAGACACTTACTGTCTAGTGCAGAATTGTTTTAAGCTGTTACTTTCAGTGAAAGTTTTCCAGAGGAATGGCTTTGAGATTTGGTTCTCCCAAAACATGGCATAGGATTCTTCTTCATGGAAGAATTCCTTCTGCTTGAAATGGGCTTTACTTCCCAAAGCGGCAGTGGGATGGTGTAGCTTTATTCTGTGCTCACTGAAGTCAGTAGGAAGTCTTGGAAGTCTACAGAACAGCATCAACCTCATGGGAACTTTATAACCAGTCAGAAGCCTTTTCTACAGCAGAGCCTTGGCTGCAAATTTTTTTGCATCAAACACACAGTCACCAAGTCATCTAAATGCATGGGAAATCTTTGGAGCTGCAAAAGTGCTCAATGGGCTCTAAATTAGTTCTGAAAGACCTTCAAGCCTCTCTCTACAGTTAAACTTGGAGCTCTGCAAATGCATTGTATTAATTTTTTATTGAAGTTCCTTTGACTTGTTGTGCATAGAGTACAAAAAATGAAAAGCTGTTTTAATGATACAGCTACAGACATCTGAATGATAATCAAATATTAATAATCTCTTTCTTTTTTGCTTTTGCAGTTGATAGAGGCTACGGAAATGAATCCTTACAGGTGCTGTTCTAAAACAGAAAGGCCATATGAGAAGAAAGTACATATTAATATATTGGTGGAAACTATACCAAATAACACAAAAAAAGTAAACACTACATTCGGGTTGGTATGTTGGAGAAAAATCAGCAAAATCTCTGTACCTGATGTGGAGTTCCACAAAGTTACTGGAAGTGTTAGGGGTCAATGGGCAAGGGTCACCCAGTGTTTATATTAAGTATACTGATGTTTTCAGGTTTTTTTAAAGCTTAAGTCCCTTACCAAAGTATTTGAAAGAAGTGGAGGTATCATGTAATGAAAGAAGAAGTTCTCTTCAGAGTTCTTGTCTTCACAAGGAAGGATGTTATAATCAGTTTCTGAAAGTAAACTCTGCTGAGATGGACACTAGTCAATTAACTGGCCATTAACAGTCTTGGGTATATAGAGGTTAGTTTGGGAATGGTAAAAAATTATTCAGGATGGTCTGGTTTAAAAATGGCAGCTGAAAATTTAGAACATTGAGCAGCTGTAATAGCTTCATTATGAAGAAACCCCAAATAGTTGTGGACTGACTGGCTTGCAGAAGAAAAATTAAGGAGAGATTTGAGAGAGAACTCTGAACTTGTGAATACAATGGGTGTTAGCCATCATTTTCTGTGATACAAGGATTTAGGAGGAATCAAATGAAATCCTGTTGGGCAACAGACTTAAAATGAACAAAGGGATGTACTTTTCCAGGTTACATATAGTTATATTACAGAACCTGATACCACAGAATGTTTTGAACTTGAAATATATTGTGTCAAGGAGCTGATACATTCACAGATACTGTTTGGCAACTGTAGCACAGGATGTCATTGTATAAACTCCGGTTAAGGTCTCCTTATGTGCAAAGTACCAGTGCCTGTGGATGACCTGGCTATGGATCTGTCTCATCTCTTGCACTCATTCCCTTAACATCCAGTACTGGCCCCTGTAGAGACAGATTACAGAGGGTCATGGACCCAGATGGACTGTGACCTGACCTGCCATGATCAAAAAATGTTGTAATACTTGTTTCATTGAAATTTTGGAAAGAAACACAGTTAAGTTTATTGAAATTCAATCTTTAACCTCTGTGTACACAAATTACCGGGAGAGGGAAAAAAAAAAAAAAAAAAAAAGGAGGTGTAAAACCAGACAAATTTTTAATGTTAAGCCTTTTAGTGACTATTACTGAGTAATCGTTAACCTACAATTATGGTGAGAGACCATTACCTATAAACTGCCCACCTGTTGCATTTGAGGGGAAAAGGAAATGGGGAAGGGTTTTAATATATGTTGCTAGTAGTTGGATGCTCATTAATATCTCAGGTTCATTCATCAGACCTATACCTTTTGCACTCAATTTCTAACCCCTATGATTTTATCCTATTTCAACTGGTATTGTTGAAAGAATTCCAGTTTTGTTGAACTCTTTGTCCTGATAGCAAAATTAACTTAAAAATGCTGTCTCCATCTATCAATAAGCAGTTGTTTTAAAATATAGAAAGATTTTTTAAAAACATGTGGCTTTTTAAGGCTTGAGTCATGAAACTTTTTTATTCAATTTTAGTAGAAATTAAAGCCTTAGTGAGTAGAAATCTACATTTAGTAATCACCTACCATAACCCACTATGAATGATAAAATCAAAAGGTGGCAACAAAATAATAATTTAAAATATTTTGTCATAAATGTTGCTGAAAGGTAGGTTCTTCTGAGTAAAGCAATTGAGATCACTGCTGGGTCAAAATTAAGAAGTTTGCATTAGAGAAGTGTGTGATGAGCAACATGCACAAAATTGTCAACAAAAGGAGTGAGAAGATCAAGTATTTGATGTTCATAGGCCATAATCTGCATCCAACTGAATTATGAGGTAATAATACATAAAAAAAATTACCTGCCCTTGAGAAAATTATTTAAAACCTCCCCTTTTTTTGAGACAGATGCTTCACAGTTTTTCATGTGGAAGCTGGAAGTATTTCAAAATGTTAATGCTTCTATGTGCATTTTCTGCCAAGATGGATTATGATATTTATGAGATTGATTTTGTTCCTGCCTTTGCAAATTATTGGTAATGACAGAATAAAAGTGCACATCAGAATCGCCTAATATTAATGTTCTTAATCTTAAATCCTAAGCTTACACTTCTTGTGGCTGTGCCACGAAGAGGAGATTCAGAATTCAGCAGGTCTCAGTCTGTTCTAAATAAAGAACAGCCAAAGCCAGGGCCATCTACACTCCAGCAGCACTATCAGTAATTCCCTGTACCCCTTTTCCTGTGGTGGATCCAAATGAGTGTTCATGCTGGCTACGCCCATTCCTCCTCAGAGCTGGTGGGACAACAAGGGCTGATCTCCTCTGGCAGAAACCCTGTACAGGACATAGGGCTGCAAACATCTGCTCCCACATTGTCTCCTGTCCTGGTGTTGGCTGCAGAAGAATCTCCCATGGAAGCTGGCTTGCAGCTGCTACTGGGGCTGTCTGCAATCAACACGTTGTCATTCAGGCCATTTTTCAGCTTAAAATGTGACACTGTAAAATATAAAGTGGGCTGTTCATGGCTGATGAATTGCTTAAGCTTTTAGGAGATAAAGTGAGAGGAATCTATAATAAATATCTATATCCATATATATTTCCCTTTAGAAAAGCCAAGCAGTTGAAATCAATGGAGGTTCCAGCTTTTTGGTGATTGACTGCTTCTGCTGAGCAGTCTGAAAACAGTGTGAGCTGGAAAGTCTGGTAATTCCTTAATATGTGTGAAACAGGTTTTTAAGCTCCTTCACCAGCAGCCCTTGGAGCAGCCTTGTGGCAGGAATGGCGCAAATGGAGAGCACAACCGAGGGAGCAATATTATGCTCACGCAGAGAAGGAATTATTTCATGTTGTCACTAAATATCAGAAAGTTTATCTGTGGGCTTTCAGAAACAGTCAAAAGCACCAGCTTCCCCCACCCCCCAGGTGAAAGTCACATTAGTAACATTAGGAAAACTTTCCATATTTTGTTGCGAGACACATGAAAATCATAACATGTCTACAAAAGCTTTGAAGTGAGACACAATGATAGGACAGAAAGGAAAACCATCTGGACAAGCTCTGGAGAGGTGAATGTATTAACAGTTCCTAGAAGATATTCTTAAGAAGGGTTTGGTATCTCTGCTGCCAACTTTTCTGTGAGAAAACCTTTTTCTGTGAGAAAAAAGATGGGAAAATACAGCTTGTAATTGAATGTAAAACTGGAGCCTTACATTACATTTTGTCAAACAGGTGTCACTCACTCTGTTTCAGAGTGTAAGATGTAGGACCAAAGAGAAACAACAGCACAGTACACTTAGCATTATCTACAAATAATCCTCAGATACAGAGGGAAACTATATAATGCTTTAAAGAAACAAAAAATCTTCTGGATAGCTGGTAGAAAACTTCATCAATTCTTAAAGACATCTGAAATAAAAATAGGGAATTGTCTGCAGGAAATGAACTAGTCCTTCAAGAAAAGGAAACTGTACTTTTGAGGAAAATGTGGAGATTTGAGAAAAATCCCACAGAACTCAGGCTGTTATTGTGCTGACCAAAAAACATGCAAGAGTAATTAAAAAAAAAAAATCAGTACAAGGCAGAAACAGAAGAAAAGAAGATTTTTTTCACTGTATAGAGAATATTAAGGATAAACTTACAGTAAGCCTGGGCTAATTTCTGAGGCAGAGCCTAGAAGCATTTGGCAATAGAATTATTCAAACACAGAGGTGACCAAGACCTGCTTGCAGTGACTATTGCACTAGTTTTATTAATTAAATTCAGCTAAATAATTCATTAATTGGCAAGGCAAAGAATAACAACAGGATAGCATTAAACAACATTTATGATAAAGTTGTTTTATATAACAGAACACATTAAATATCCCAGGAATTTCAGATATTTGAAAGGTTTGGAGGTTTCACAGACATGCTTGCAGCCTGTATTACTTGGAGGTCAATGGACTTTGAAAACTATGTTGAAACAGCAAAGCAAACACTAAGGCAAATGAAGATGATTAAGACCCTATCTTGGTTTACTTCACTACAAAACCACACCTCTGCACTCAAGAGCCTCAGTCATGTGTGCAGTATGGACCAGGAAGATCATTTTGGCAAAAAGAGAGGAATTTGACGGTGTTCTCATGAACTCAACCACCTCTCATTATAGGACTGTGAATTCCAACAACAAACATGGTAAAGAAATGTAACTGTCTAGCAAACCTTTCGGTCCCACCACCAAGTGGAGACAAAGAGGCTGCTCATTTGCAGACAGTGAAAACAAGAATCCCTAAATGATATAAAAACTGTGGTTCAAGTCAGAGAAGCCACATTCACTCCAGATAATATAAGATATTCCAAGTAGGACTACCATCCTTCTGTTTTCTCAGGAATAAAAATGTCACAGAGGGTGAAGGTGGTAAGGTGCCACAACCTTCCCAAAAGCGTGTCCTAGGAAGCCACTTTGTTGAGGCCAATGCACATACACACAATCACACACACATACAGGTAGATCCAAAGGAAAGCCGATGATAAAGGAGTCAAGGAAGGGTCTTCATATGTGGTTCCACGAGGTAGGTTTTATTGCAGCCACACACGTGAAGTGATCCAGGGACGAAGGCCAACAGCTGGGGAGGGTCCAGGATTTTATATGGGGAAGATAGGGCTGGGCAGAGCACGAGGATCCAATGGGCTGAGGGCACCAGGGTGGTACATAGGCAGGGTTAGGGTATGGGAACCAATAGGGAAACAGGGAGTGGCAAGGGCCATTGGGAGAGCAGGGAAGGGAGAACTTTCTGGATCGGGGACATACAGGGTAGAAAGGGGCAGGAAGACCAACGGGCCAATCCGGGAAACAGAACTGGGGTACTTTAACATAATTAAACAAAGCAGCCTGGGAGAGGCTTCTTTGGTCTCCACAGCTGGGAGCTGACAAGCTCAGAGCTTTTCCTCCAAGGGATCTTCGAGGTCCCTTGGTTGGTAAGCCCACCGGCCTCCACATAAAAATTATTTCTCACTTAGAAATCTTGTCTGGCACAATATAGAGAAACTGTGTATTCATCTAAGATTTGGAGGTATGCAGCAGCCCTTTTCCTGGGAAATCTGACAGCTATGCAGTGAGCATGCGCAGTTGTGAGGAGAGGCTTGACATATGTTGGAAACCCTGGACATTCCTAACACATTGGAGATTGTGGCTCTGTGTGTAGAATAGGCTTGATGTTTCTCCAAGAAGTGCAGCTGTGTGTGTACAGTTTGATGGCACAACCCAGAAATTCCAGTTTCATTCTGCAGGTGAAGCACAGAAGGCTTTTCCTGTGCAGAGTGACTCAACATTGACAGTGCATAACTCCTATTCAAACTTGAATAGTTGCATATGGGTGAGAGCAGGGTTTCATCTAGCTCTGCACCTTGTTTCCAATAGTGACTACCAAGTAAGTTTCCTGAGAAGGTTATAAGGGCCCTCTAGAAGCCCTTTCCAAAATACATTTTGAGTATCTGCTGATAAATAATTCTGGGACTTCCTGAACTATTTGATGTGGGTTTGTATTGAATAGTCCTTGGTGTCCTTTTCTTCCATGAATTTATAAAATTCTTATTTTGAATTCAGGTACATTTTTAGCATCCACAATGTTCTGGCACAAATTCTATTGGTTATTAATGTGATGAGTGAAGACATAGGTCCTTTTGTTTGGCTGGAGGATGGCATCTTCTGGCTTCATTTGATATCTTCCAGATATTGGGCTGAAAAAACAGTTATTTCCTGCTTACCTTGTTCAGGCCACTCCTGATTTTATTGTTCTCTAGTATATGTTTTCTTTTCACAACAAAATCTTCAATCTACTTTATTCTTCTTCATGCGGTAATCACTTCATACCTTTAATTTTACTTGTTGCACTTGTCTGTATCTTTTACAGGACTTCTATATCTGTTTTCAGATGGCGACATAACTATAAACACTGCTGAAGATGTGGATATGTTGTGTATTTATACAACAGAAAAATAATATTTTATATTCTTGTTTCCTTTCATGGTGATTTCTAGCAAGGTTTGTCCTCATTTTACATTCCTTTACAGTGATTTTTTGTTGCCTAGTCATTACATGGTGGGAAGTTCTTATGTGAGTCTGCAATCAGCCATAGTCTGTATCACTAATTCAGTGCCATCAGCAAATATTTTCATCCTTTTTTGGCACTGTTTTCTGATCCCTTGTGATCTGTGTTGAGCAATGTGGACTTCAGCACAAGGCCATGTGGGACTCCATGTGTGATCTCTTTCTACTGTGAGAGGCAACTAATACTTTACCTCCTTTCTTCCTATCTTCTGAACATTTCTTCATGTCTGATTAGCTACCTCAAGAGCCTCAAGGGAGACAACTTTTTAAGTGCCTTCTGGAAATCCAGACAGATGGTATCAAACAGATCTGTGCTGCCAACGTTTTATTTACATGTCAGAGGACTTTGGTAGATAAGTGAAGTACAACTTCTCTTTACAAAAACCATGTTGACTCTTCCTCATTTTACTGTATTTATCCTGATGTCTAGGAATTCCTTGTTTATTAATTTTCCTCTGTTTGAACCAGTACAGATTATTAGTTCAGAGTATTGAATGTCTGCCCTGCAGTCCTGCTTAAAAACTGGTATCAGGGTAGTGAGCACTAAATTTAGCAATGGCTTTTCTGGGCTGTCTTTAAGGACGATATATTAAAAAGATACGCAATTAGGCAGTTGGATCCCTACCTTTGAAGTACGTGCAGGGGACAGCTCTAAGATGCTGTGCCCGTGCTCTAGCATGGGCTGAGCAACACTGCCGGGATCACTGCATTTGAGAAGACTCTTAATAAAAATTCTGCTGAGTGTTTGCTCTTCTGCGGATCTCCATTTCTGTGAGCAATATAAAAGACAACCATTCGTGTTTCATTTAGAACAAAACAAAGCAAAATCAAAAAGCAACTCAGGCAACATGTAGATTTACACTTAACCAGAGATCAGGCTTTTCAGGAATAGTGAATTTTGCTGACCATATTAAAAGGCTGTTTATTTAGTTATACCAGTTTTACAGTATGTGACTGTCAACTTGACTGGATTTGTATAATGCAAGTAAAGGCTAAAATTAAAAGCAGATTTAAACCATGAGTATAGCTAACTTTGTGAGCATTCCACTTTAGTAGTTGTGTATGAACCTGAGAGTAGTTTGGCTTTCTCTATTTTTGTGTTTAGTATTCAAAGCATTCAGACATGCTATTACCTACTCATTGACTGCCAGACAGATTATGGAAAAAACAGTAAATGCTTTACTATGTTAAAGGCTCTTGGGTTCTTCATCGTTTGAGAGGAAAATAATGTAATCCAAAAAGTTGCTGTCGCGTTCCACTGTGGGGAACTGCAGAGAGTTCTTTTAAAAATGGATAGTCGGGAACAAAATTAAGCCAAATGAGGCAAACAATTTCAGTTGTATCTGAAAATACTGTTTATTGATAACAAAAAGGAGAAGGAAAAGGAGTTGCCCAGACAAAAGAGGGTTAGAAGGGACAGAAAAGAAGAAATGAAAATGGAAAAGAATGGGGGAGAGGAGAGAGAGAGAAGAGAGAGAAAAACAGGGCGTTACCACCAGCGAGGCAGGGCAGTGCTGTCGGTGCCCAGACAGCGCGGTGTGCGCGCTGCCTGTCTGTGGCCTTAGCGAGCCTGCGCGGCTCCTGCAGGGGCGCGGCTCCACAGGCGCGGGCCCCGCGGCGACGGCAGCGGACACGCGGTGAGTGGGAGCTCGGGTGGGAGAACCAGGACCCTGGGCAGGGTTACGGTGACCGCCTGGATGGGGCGGCAGGGCAGGCAGTGACGGCTGGATCGGCGTGGCAGGGTTCGAAGCAGGCAGCCCAGGGAAGAACGCGGGGCGAAGTGGCAGGGCGGCCGTCAGGGGCACAGGAAGGCAGGACAGGTGTGAGGGCGATCCAGCGAGGGCAGGAGAGCCAGAAGGCAGGCTGGGGCCAGGGCAAAGGAGGGAGCGAGCGGGAGCAGCGAACAATAACAAGCCCCAGAGGGCAGTAACACAGTTGGTTTTTATACCTCCGGCCACTCCCAAAGTCTGCCTGCTAGCAGGGATCCATTGGTCCAGTCCAACCTTTCTTTGCTGTCCAGTGGTGGAGACTTTTTCTCGACCTGACTGGAGAAGCCCCTCCACAGTGTCTCCTACTGACAGCCTCGTGGGAGGTGTTGCCAGGCGAAGCCCTCCCAGACACGAGGCTTCTTCTAGTTGCCTCCTGCACGTGGCGCATGAGCACCCCGCCTCCACGTGCCTCTGACAACCATTGTTGAGGCATAACAAAACTGAATTGGCTCCTCGCAGTTGGTAATGGATTCTGCAGGTATTTCCAGTAAGACAGCCTGTACGTATATATAGCAGATTTGATCTATTAAATGTTTGTCAATTATGTATCTTGTTCTGGGGGGCTTCCTGGCCACTTATGCAGCAGAAATGTCCTTCCAACACACTGACACCATGGTGATTTGTAAAAATGCTAGCAGTCCAGGCAGTGTGTCTGTCACAGGGCTGTAAATTCAAAAGACATTAGTGGAACAGATTTTCCTCTTATTATTTTTGTACATTGCCTGTGATTTTTGCTATCATAATTTAGAAGTACTCAAGTGTGTTCTCCATCATGCTTACTTTCAATCTGCCTGATGCTGTCTGTTATGAAAGGCATAACTTTTATCTTTGTTGCTCTGCCCACATGCTTATGCCGTTGTTTCCCTGATATTAATAATTTACATCCTGTTAAATTCTTTGACACAAATGCTTTGAAAATGCTTAGTATATGCTAGAATACCTCATGATGATCTTTATCTTGCTAATTTTGTTTCTGAAATTATATCAGTGAAGGAGGGAAAGCCATTCTCCATTTGTAAACACAAAGTCCCCAGACAGTACTGTCCGGGAACTTTGTGTTTACAACCATCCAGATGGCACTGACTGTGAATTTTGTATTTTGATTGAGATGGTTAGTACTGCTGTGAAAACAACAAAATCCCCCCATGTTTGCAGAAGATTGCCTACTAACTATGCATTTGGCAATGTAGCAGGTATATTATATATTCCATGTACAGAGAACATGTTGCAGTTAGAAAACATAACAAAATCTAATAGTTTCTGACTCTAATCAAGTAGTTTCTTCTGTGATGAGTAGAAATTGAGGCTTGCCAGAAGTATAAATTGGTAGAACAACCAGTAACAAAAAAGCAGTGAGCTGTTTCAATGTTAAATAATTAACTAGCAAACATAAGTACAATCAATATTGCAAGCAAGTTATGTTAATGCTGAGGTCTTAGCACTTTCAAGAGTGCATGCTTGAAAATTATAGTTAAATACATGTGCAAAATAGATTTATGACTCATTTATTCAAGCAATTACTTCATTTTTGCACATAAGAGCTAAATAAAAGGAGGAAAAAGGATAATTTTAAAAGAGCTTGATATTCATTTTCTTCAATAAGTGATGCTGAGATGTAACAGCTGCATTGTATTTTACCATCATTCTTTGTGCAGATTTCCTTTTATCACAACTGAATCATTCTTGTCTTCCTCTTTCTATTTTAGTTCATATTTACAGATTTTATCAACCACTTTAGTTTGCTATGAAACTAAGAAGCCCAGAATCTGTACTATGAAAATGGAACAGTTTTAACTACTGGAATTTGCATGCTAGTATTTTTGGTTTTCTGGATTTGTTTGTTTTGCAAGTGGAATTTCTCAGAATTCTTTCATGAGCATAGGATCATTCAGTGGTACTATTCATCACCTTCAGTAATGATGAAAAATAAGAATATGCTAATGAACTTTTTAGTGGCAGAAGGGTAAAGAAGGAAGAAAGGCAATCCTTGGGGACCTGAAGACTAGGAATAGGGTGGAAATAAAAGTAAAATCCATTGCACTGGAGTTCAGTTCCATTACAGGCCTTGTCACAGAGTTTGCATTTACTCCATCTCATCAGCTTCTAGACGGTGTAAAAATCTTTTCCCTTCAGAGTTTGCACATGAATGAGAACATGCACCACCTCTACTACATTGTGATTTTCTTTCTAATGGCAGTCACTTAAATTCTATCTCTGCCATCCAACATACCCTTTGTGTGTCTCCAGAACAGAACTGGGACTTGTAAACCAAGATGTTTGGCTCATGGCCGAGTCTGTCAGGGCTTTTCTCCTTCCACAGCCTCCAAGTTCTAGGGAAGTTCTACATTCAGGGGGAGAAAAAACTGGGCAGCTTATTTATTTACTTATCCAACATTTCCAGTGGGCCTGAGGTGAAAAGAGTGGATCATATGGTCTGTTTTCTCAAGAAAGAGCCCTCCTTGAAGGCTAGATAAGTTGGCTTACTTGGTTTCTGGGTCCTATTCCAGTGTCAAATAGTCTGTGGCAATGCCAAAGCCCTGATTAGCTCTTAATGGATGGGTTGGAAGGTTTGGGTTGGAAAGGAACTTAAAGCTCATCCTGTTCCAACCCTCCTGCCTTGGACAGGGACACTTTTCAGTAGACTAGGTTGCCCAGAGCTCCATCTATGTTGGCCTGCCCCAGGGATAGGGCATCCACAACTTTTCTGGGCAACCTGTTCCAGAGTCTCACCATCCTCATAGCAAAGAACTTCCTTCTAATATCTAATCTAAACCTACTGTCTTTCTATTTGAATCCATTCCCCCATATCCCATTGCTACATGCACTTCTAAAAAGTCCTTCTCCATCCTTCTTGTAGGCTCCCCTCAGGTACTGAAAGACCACAATTAGATCACACCAAACCTTCTCTTCTCCAGGTTGAATAAACCAAATTCTCTCAGCCTTTTCTTGTACGAGAAGTGCTCCATCCCTCTACCCATCTTGGTGGCCCTTTTCTGGACTTGCTCCAACAGGTCCATGTCTTTCTTGTGCTGAGGACCCCAGAGCTGGATGCAGTACTCCAGGTGGGTATAATGACAGCCACCCATTAGAGAACCTTTGGCCATTCCTTGCTGCTGTTCTCAGGCAGCAGACATAACTCTGGGAAGTGACATGCTTGCCAGCATGTGACACTTTAACCAAAAAACTTCCTCCAGTGTTTCCTTATTTTCGTTCAGAATTACATCTACTCATTGTGTCCCTTAGCCTTCATCCCCAGCAAACAGACCCAGAGGTTAGGGAAGTTTTTCAATAATCTAGAACTTGGCACATACCTAATCTTCCCCATCCTAGAAAGACTGATTCACCTTAAAGAATTAATTTGACTCCCCAGCTATGAAGAATAGTCTGTTAGAGATGATGAGCCGTTTATGGCATAGGAGTAGAGCAAAAGCATAATTTTTCTAATATAGTAAAACAAAGATAATTGTGATGAAGGGATTTTGTGCTGGAAAAAATATCCTTGAAAAACTGAAGTTGAAAATAAGAAAAACCTCCCAGAGTTATAGTGCTGAGGTTTCAGAATAGTCTTCTTGTGTGGCCACTGGAGGCAAATAATGTGATTTATTTGGAGATGAAGCTTGACAGTGTTATTAATTGGATTATATTCAGGTTTACATGTGATGGCAGGAGCTTGGGCTTGGTGACTTTTGCTATTCTTTTCCAGTTCTTACCCTATATTCACCTATTCCTAAAGCTGGAGAGCAGTTTGGCCTAATTTCAACAGTCAGAGAATTCATAAGGAACTTCAGACTGCAGAGGAGCTCCCAGGTGAACTCTATGTGATGGTCTTAAAGTCAACAATAGCATTAGATAATGCTCTTACAAAAAAACCCCCAGCTTCTCCTCACTCTGTGTGGACTGATTGAGAACCCCTTATTCTTCTCAGAATGAGGTGGCTTATGAGTTCTAGATTTCAGTCTGTATTTATTCTTATGATTACATTGTCTTTTAGCTTAAGTAGAACTTCTTTCTTCTTGATTTTTTTCAGTCCCTTGATATACTTATAGATCAGTTTTATCCGTTTTCAGTCTTCATCTCCAAGTCCTTATTCTCTGGAAAGAGACTTTCCATTGTCCTTTTCACATTAATAGGCCCTCTGGATGTGACTGCAATCTCATTACTAACATACTGATAGAGCAACACTAACACTCATTTTATTTGAATTTTTCTATCAGGTCTTGAAAAATTCAAGTTGAAAAATGAGTTTACAGAGAGAATTTGCTTTCCTATCTCTATTCAAACTGTTTATTTTTAGCTGAATATTACTGAATATGGAAGCAGTCCAGTTTACATCCTGGTTTGATTTCCTGTTTACATGAGCCAGTCTGGTGTCACCATAGTATTTCTGGACCACTCTGGAAGCTTGTATGCAGCCTTCCTTCCACCTCCGAGGAGAGCTGCCCTACACAATGGAACTATTGTTGTGGTCTCTGATAATGAAATATGAATATTGTTGGACACAGTATATGCTGGGCTTATGTCACTTTGCTGTAGTGCAAACCTTTCACTGAAATGTGGGGAGAAAACTCACGGTAGAGAATAAAGTCGAAACTGTATCCATATTTGTTTGAAGTTAATATATAAACAGATCTTGTCATATATAAGGTGGCTCCCTATAGTATAATTTTTGTGGGCTTGAGGGGGAGGGGTGTCTTTATTTTTAGGTTTTTTTCCCCCTTCCCATCTGGTTCTGTTTCCCAAACTATAAAGCTACTATTTCCCTTAAGAGACTACTAATTTTTTTTTTTTTTAAATCTACATAATAGTTGAAAATCTGAACTGGCCATTATGACTACTAATGGTCATAACAGCAGGCATTTCACAGGAGGGACTCTTGGGGAGCTCAGTTTCACCAGTCCATCTAATGCATTAGCAGTCTCTGTCCTTGTTATTATCATTTTAATAGGATTTTCAGAGTAAAATGGAAGAGTATGTGCATCCAGACAGTGCTCATGCCAGGTAAAAGAGCAGTGTTTAATCTTTTTGGCTCAAATTCTGTAGCAATTTTTTGGTTTATTTTCAGTAAAATTGCATTTAAGAGAAGTGGGAATACTTTAATGTGTACTGATGAATATAAAGCTAGAGACAAACAAGTCTAAGGTTTGTTTAAGGATGATACAAATATTGCTATGCTAATGGATAAGAACCCTGAAATAGAACTGGTTAATTCTTTTGTTCTTGAGGCTGATTCACAATAACTAAACAAGATAGATGAAACAAAGCTCGTTCAGTTTTTACTAATCTTTCAGATTCACTGATGCAAAATTTCATACTAAGATAATTTTTTTTCTAAGGGATACAGCAAACTTAATTTTTATTCAATTACGTGTTTCAAAATCACATTTTGAATGAGTGCCTCCCATTAGAACATCCAGATTCTTCCCTGGTGTCTTTGAAACATGCCAGTTTTTTTAATGATGCTTTTTCTGATACCTACAGGCAAAGATTTGAGAGCACAGATACCTAGCATGCCCTGTGCACAGGCTTACCTTCTGCTGCTGCTATTTCCATTTCAGATATGCTGCGGCTGTGCCTGGGGAATACCCTCAAGGAAAGCTTTGTCACAAGGAGGCAAATGAGGTTCTCCGGAGCAGGCCACCGCAGTGCTGCAGCTGGCCCGCAGCAACCCACGCCCTGTCACCTCGGGTCAGAGGCACTGCCTAGGCACAAGGTAGGGTTCAGAAATTAGGTGTCCAATTTTAATAAGGTCAAAAGATACAGATGGAAAATGGCTCCTGCTTTTCCTGATCCAATAGCGGAAAGCAGGTCTCCTGCTGCATTAACAGTGACATGTATAAATAACAGTCATTGGGTCTCTCAGGGATAGATTTACAGTGAGGCTATCAAACAGCAACTATCAAAAGGGGACACAGCAATTAATTTGAAACCCATATGGTATTTATTTTAATACTGTTAAAAACTTGCAGAAAATCTTGATTGTATTCTGAACCACTATTTTTTTCGCTCACAAAAATTGAAAAAAGTACCTCAATCAACAATCTTTAATTAAATGAAATTTAAAAAAAAAAAACAAAAAAAACCCAAACAGGAACATTTTAGGTCTGGACAGTATTTCACAGCTGTTTTCCTTTTAGAGCTGGTCATGGTAGAAGATTATGCTGATGATCATAATGCACACACTTATTTTTGTTTCAATTGCATGCTGGCAATACCTATAAACCACTTTAAACCTCAATGCTGCTTCAGTAAGTGCTGCTGCAAGAACAGTTTCTTCTATGTACTGAAACTGTGTATGTATGTTACAGTTAGACAGGATTCCAAAATATGCACTGATCATGAAACTCAGCAATTCTGGTCTAAAATATTTATTACCTGCATAACAAATGTCACATTAAGGGGTTTTAACAATATCACACAATGAATCCCCGAAGATGGTAAATAAGTATATAAAAACTAAGCAAGCCAGGTAAAATTAAATTGTAGTAGGAGTATTTTCAGTGGTAGTTGGAGGAGTCTGTCCTTGCTGAACTGAGAGTAATAGAGGCAAATGTCAAGAAATCCAGCAGTCACATGGCACTTAATGAATATGAATGGAACATATTATACAGACACTGATCAGGTCTTTATGACTCATTTAAAATGAGATTAGTTTCAGGTTTAAATCAGAGATTCAATTTATTTGTAGTATACAAAGGATACTCTGTATCTTCCTCAGATCTATTATCCACGATGCCTTTTGCTTTCAAAATTAGAATTTTCAGACTCCATGGGGATTGCTGTCTTTTAATTTGTTACTTGTAATCTAAGTGGTTAAATTGTAGCTGAAGATCAGCCAGAAAACTTGATACATTATTTTTATCCTCTTAAGAAACAAAAGTGACTAAATACTGAAATATTTCGAGGATAAGAGTATACAAAAAGTACCTGATACTGATATTCTTGAATGTTTCATTTAACTGTTTTCAACTAGCATGAAACATTTTGACATTTGTGGAAAGACACATTGCATTTCAGTTTGTTAGATCAAAGATAAATGTTTCGCTTGGACTTAGTTTTTATGTGTACCCTTGAGCTGTTCAACAGCTTGCTGGCATTTATACTCCATGCTCGAGTTCTTTCATGTGCTGAGTCCCTAACCCAAGTTGTGCTGACTTCAATGGTAAAGAAATTTCTGCATCTGTAAGTATAACAGTGCATTGTTTTTGTCAGAAAGCAGAAAAACATTGGCAAAATTGTTTCCTGTGGAAAATGTAACTTTTACAGAAGCAGCATTTTCCATTGAAACACCACATTTTTAGAAAACTTCCAACTAACTGCACTTAAAATATGTTTCAGGCGTGTTATTTTTAAATCTATGAATGCTAATATCTATTTTTTATCCTAAATAATTTTGATTACAAAAGCTTTTCAGACACGCAGTATAGATAAAATTGAGCTTTCATGTATAGGATATATCGATCATAATTTAATTATAATTTCAGTATTACATTATTAATTACACAACACCATAAAGTGTTATGGTGCATTATTGTTCTTTTGCATTACTCCAAATAGTTAGTAAAAGTCTAAGGGTCTGCAGATTATTGCAAGGGGGAGAAGAAACTGGTGACAAAGTGAGTGATCATTGCAATGTAGTCACACAAAATTACAAGGAATACACAAGGTGTTGTTTTGCTGGACAAAGGAGGAATTAAAACCATAGGAGGTGATGCCCTTACTCAGAGGTGTAGGGTTCTTTCACCCTTCCCTCCCACTCCACTTCTGTGATTTTTTTCTGAAGCACACTTTTGGGTAGATATGTGCTGGGTTTTGAGCACAGCTCCAAGCCACAGAGGCATTGAAGCCAAACAGCTTTGATGTGAGCCTGTGCTCCATCTCAGCTTGAGGGAAACCTCTGAAGCTTGGTAAACTGGGATGTGTGGTAGTTCCACCCATTGACTGGGCAGCACCATGGTATGCAGGCCAGGAAGCACATTTACCAATTTACACCATGTTTACCTTGTGAGAACATGAGAAGCCACCTGGAACAGAAAAAACTGTCTGTTTTCCTTCCCTGCAGCAGCTGGAGTAGTGCACAGCAAGCCAAATGAGATGATAGCAGAGAAGCTGTAGGTGATTTACTTGCTTTTCTTCAAGGACCATACTTGTACGGATTGTTAAGACACAACTAGAATTTTCTTCTACAGATTTGGGTTGAAACTTCCTCTTCTATCTATAGGGTGAGTAATTCAGGCTGTGTGTCTGGTTTTCCGCCCCTCTCCTACAGCTACACAAATACACACTCATGCACACATGCTGCATTGGTCAGATGTCTGGGGTTAACCCAGACATATGAGGCTCAGATCAAAAGTCTTAGTTAAAATGCTATTTTCTTCCTGCTGAGGCTTTAGGTGTCTCTTCACAGCAAAGACATGAGACAGCCTCATGCAGCATTTGCAGGGCTGTGGGAGATAAAAGTGGTGCTATTGGGTTTGTGCTCGGGACTGTCTGGCAGCTTTCAGAGGAACAGGTACACTTGCACATGCAGACAATGCCAGGCACAGTTCTCCATGCTATTCCTAATTTCTTTGTTTCATATATACCTTTATTTTGGCTAGTGACACATGCCTAGTTTGGGGGCATTTTTGTCTTCTGAGACTGTATAACCTTCTTATCAGTTAACCCAAATGAAAGGCCACTGTTATACTCACTGGTTTACAACAGTTTATTACAGTTCAGTGACAGATTATGAATGAGGCCAGACTGACAGCTAGGTTCTTTCCATGTCAGGCAATAACGATATCAGATTCATCACAATCTTTCTTTTCCATATCTATCTGTATCTTGTGTGAATAAATGAAGAAAACCCTATAACACTCAATACTTCATTAATTGGTTGCTTAGTCTCAAGTATCACTTTTCTGAAGTTACCTGCCATCTGGCACTGGGAGCAAGTTTGCCAGGACAACTGCTGAGCAAACAGCAACCTTCCTAAGCAGATGGAAATCCAGCAAGGTGACGTGGAAAAACTGTCTGGTGATCCAAGCCCCAACTATCCTTGTGGTCTCTGATCTTTCTCTCCAATTTCTCTATTTCCCTTTAAAGCTGCTTTTTGGTACTGTAGAAAAGGAAGTTCAGAGAAGGAAAAGGAGAAGGAAGAGAGGGATTAAAACAAGAAAAGCAGGTATCCTTGTGGCTCTTTGGGGCCAACTGATTAGCTTATTATGGAAGCTGGTGCAAAGGACATGGAGAGGAGACAGCTTTGACAGCTGATGTGCTTGTGTGGAGTGCTCAGGCTTCACAAAACCTCAGCACAGAACTGATGCCCTTTCCCAGCTCCTTCATGTGTCCTTATGTCTGCTGTATATTAGTTGATTAATATCAGCAGCTAAAAACCCAACCCCTTTATAAGATGCTGAAGTCTGCAGCAAGATGTGAAAATGCTAAGCCTCTCAATTTTCCAACCTACCCCTCTGCCAGAGATGGCTGCATCTGTAGCAGATGCAGGAGAAGGAAATGTGTGTCCATGCAGCAGCAGCTACAGTCCAGGGTCCTATGCCATATCTCAAAGCTTGCCTCCACTAGGAAGATGCTGAGTTGGTAGGCACTGAATTGGGCTGAGGGTGGCAGTGAGCCATTGTACTAATTCTGGTGTGGAAGTGGTATTCTTTGGCAGCCTTCTAAAACAGTAATATCTTACGCCAACACAAGGAAGGCCAAGCTTTTTGTAGGTTTCTTTCGGTAACAAAGCCAGATTAATGTAATGATCTGAGAAGAAAACACACCGGTTTTCTGTGGACTTATATTGCAGCTGACTGAGTTCCCTGAGCCGGTTTGACGTCCTGTCCGACAAGGGGTTGTGTTGGTGTGACTGCAAGCGCCACACGCTCCCGGGGCAAGGAATGAGCAGTAGAGAATGGGCAATTGGGCAGGAATGACTTAACCGGGTTATGCTTCTCAGCATGGGCCTTTATCATCTGCCTGTGTGACAAAGTTTTATTGGATCAACAGCATCACTCAAGGCTCTGAAGTTCTTCACCAATAAAACTATATTTTAAAAGACTTCACTTGGAATATTTATTAAGCTTTAAGGCTATACATATGCACACTTCTACAATTGCTTTGCTGAAGCAGAAGTTATAAATGTCATCAGGACACCAAACATGAAGAAGTTTAAATTTTCCATATAACGTAAAGAATCAAACAGCACATTGCCAAATCATCCAACACCACGTAAGACAGAGATTTTAGACTATGTTTAAAATAGGAACGCGCGGGGTGTCTGAGCCCTCCCGCTGCGGGACCGAGGGGTGCGGGACCCTCTCGCCGCCTGGCACCAGCCCGGAGCCCGTGGACACCTGCCGGCGGCATGTGCATGATTCAGCTTCGCCTGCGGACATTTTTATTAAGCAGATATCTATATCTATCTATATCTATCTGTATCTATATCTATATATATACGCACACACATACATATATATACTTCATAAAGAATATACACTTACATATATATGTATAATTAATATACAAACACACACACACATATATATACTTAATATACGTACATACAAACACGCGAGGAGCGGTCCCCAGCCAGGTGTCCGCACCCGTCTCCGTCCTCTGCCCCGTCCCGCCCCGCCATCTTCCCGCTGCCCGGCTTTCACCGCCGCCGCGCCTCGGCACCGCCACTGCCACCGCAGGGATCCCACGGCACTTCCCACGGCTGCAGGCTTCCCACCCGAGGCGGGACCCTTCTGCTCCGGGCTTTTCAGTGGGACGCTGCGTGAACCCCCAGCCCCGGGACGCGGCGCTGTCGCGACTACATGTCCCGACATGCCGCTGCCTCCCGGCGCGGCGCCGCGGGCATCCACCGCCGCCCATTGTGCTCCAGCCAGGGGAAACCGCGCTCCGCTCCCTCAGTCTCCCCCCCGCGCGCCACGTGGTCCCTTCCAGCGCTCCATGAAGCGCCCTTCGGGCGTTCCCATCCACGGGAAACGAGGGGAGCCGCCAGAGCGGGGCGAGGCGCAGAGCCCAGCGAGCGCTCCCTGGAGGCCCGGCCGGCCCGTGATTGCCGTGCGCGGCCGCCAATAGGGCTAGGCGGCGGTCGGGCGCGCCAATGGGCGCGGAGCGGGGCGGNCGGGGCGGGCGGGGCTCCTGCCGCCCCCCGGGGCGGGGGGGCCACCCGCAGCCCCTTCCCCAACCCCCCGCCAGCGAGGGGGTGTCGGGGCGGGCGAGTGTCGCATCCCTGGGGGTGGCTTGCTATTGTGTGTCCCGGGGCTCGGCCGGCTCCCTGTGCCCACCACCACTTCGGAGCTCGGCGGGGGGAGGGAGCGTGTCCGCCTGGATTCAGCTCCCACCCCTGGGACGTTTGTCACCGCGGCCCCGGCCCTTCCCCGCTCCTGGAGAGGTGGTGGTCATGGGCTCTTGCAAAATTAACCGGGAGGCTCCTCGTCCACCCGCCCCGCTGCTTCCCTGAGCACATAAAGGGGACAGAGGCGGTGCGGGGGGGCTGCGAGCGCTTCCTCGCCCTTGCAGCCCCTTTTCTGCAGGGTTGCCTTGTATGATGTCAGCTGGGGATAGTCGGGCACTCCTTCCCTCCTTCCCCTTTTATCTGCCCCTGTAGCTGCCTGCTTGAGATGTCTCTTCTTTCCGAAGAGATGTGTTAAATGTATTGATAGTCCTTGGAGGAATATTCATCTTCCCTTCCCTAACATCTCCCATCCCCCATCTCAGCCCTGCCTGTATCCCTCGTCCTTTCTTCCTTCCAGATCAGTTCACCGTTAACGTGTGCGCTCGGGAAAAATTCTGTTGGAGAATTAGTGCTTTTCCTGGTTTATTTTAGCTGTTTAATTGAGCTGTTACAATATCTCAGGAGTTTTATCTTTTGAACTGGTGGTCTGAGCTGTGAACAATAATTTCGATTGGGTAGATGTTGCTGGCACTTTTCAATATCATTTAAATACTTAATGTCAGAATGCAGTTTGACCCACAGAAGAGCTGAAGGAGACCGGGTTAATACCCTCCGTATCTGTCTTCGTAGCTCGCTTTATTATGCGTCGCTCTTTGGGATTAAAAGCACATCGTTAGCCCTTTAAGCTGTCAGTCTGTGCTAGTGGTCTGGGAACAAAAAAAAAAAAACCAAAAAAAAAAAACCAACTCAATATAAGTGTCGCATCGGAGATTGTCCGAAATGTGGGGAGGAGGCCGCGGATGTTGCGCAAGGCGGAGGGGCGTTGGGAGCGCTGGCAGGTCCAGGGGTGGAAGAGGAAGTGGACTTGGGAAGTAACGAGTTCATCCAGGGTGGGGAGGGAGCCCGTGGGAAATCGGCCACGCTCTGTGGGCAGGATTTTGCAAATACTAAAAGTATGCTGCTGAAACATCTGAGCGTGTGGGAAAGGAAGAGAGAAACGTGTGAAATGAAGAACGGCATTGGAGCAATAGGAGCCTTCTGAATCTTAACATGAGAGCTTAAAGGCTACAGACTTCGACAGAAGCATTTCATTAAGTCATAGTTTTAGTAATATAATTGCTATTTAACACGAATTGACATCTTGTCTTGTACTGATGAGTCTGCCTTGTTCATGTAAATTATAGGTACTTTACAGAAAGGCTGGCCTAGACTAGTGCAAAATGTGGAACATTTTTAGTAATCTCTATGTTAAGTACTTTGTTCTAGATCTCATAACCTGCTTCTACTGTTTCATATCTGATAAATATCCTGATGTTTTAGCTTTGCTGTAGTCAAATGGTTTACAATACATGTTTTTATCGTCCTTTCTTTGAGGCAGTGGCACCTCTGTATGGAAAAATAGCTTTTGTTTAAATTTCTCTGTTTGACAGCATGTTGTTTCTCTAGCTTTCAACTGTATAGGCAGTGAGTTTTCTCATTGCTTTCCTATAGCAGCAAGAAAAGAGAATACTGGTAAAAATGGCAAAATAGGATTACAGGAAATAATGGGCAAGACATTTCACAAAAAAGGTGTATTACCTGAAAGAGTGTTAAATGTTTTGGGGAGAATTGTGTTGAAAATTTCTTTTGTCCTCTTTACACTCTGTATTTCAAACTTTCCTATTTGATTTTTTTATCAGAAATTAAAGGAAAAGCAGGACATTAGGATGCTGATCTTCAGCTCTAATATTCACCTTTATGTAGTGAAGCAGACAAAGATTAGTATGGTGACAAGAATCATAATTGCTGATTTTTTTTTCCCTCTGTGAATGTATTGGGGTATTTTGGGTTTTTTGGGGGTATGTGTTTTGAGGTGTATTTGGATGTCTTAACAGAGCCATGCTTAGGTCCTCTTTGAAATGATTAAAAAGGGAGAAGAAAATAGAGGTAAAGGGGATGTAAGTTTCAGTATTCTGTTTACTTAAAGAATTAGTAGGTAATTTTTGAGGGGTGAGAAGGGAGGAAGTTGTGTTTTCTCATTTAAGTGCAGGATGTTCTGTGGCTGTTAAACAGTGGCAGGTTTGTGGAATAGGAATTGCTGTTACTCGTCGCTTCATTTCCAAGTCAAAATAGAATCTAAAATATGAATGGAATAGTGGGTGAATGCAAATGAAAATGATTCTTTACCTTTAGGTCCTTATTGCTTTTGAATGTGTTGAGTAATAGGCTTAGAGAGTTGTATATGGGCCTGAGTGAATGAACTAAAAGAATGTGATGGGTGCCAGGGAGTGCTGGAGGAGAGGTAGAGAAGCTAGAGGTGTGCACAGGTAGGCTGATAAACCTGGCTGATTGCTATTGAAAGTCCAGAGTGTAGATGACTAAGACTGCAATTTAATAATGCCATTGACATACCTGGAAACAACTTCCGCTTGGAAGGTGGAAAGTTGATTATTACCCACTCCACCACTGCCTGCCCACCTCCCCTCCCAGTAACAAGGTAAATTCTATAATCTGGGCACTAGTAGCAAGTTTGTTACTGGAAATCAAATGTATTTAGGTAGTTAGCACTAGGAAGTAAGCAGGACTTATTACTAGATCACTTCAGTACTCTGGGTGTGCACAGTTAGGATCAAATGAAGTGGGTAGTTTGAAAACAGGGTAGACATGTCTGGATGCCTTGCCAGTAATCATGTATATGTGGATATGGGGGCAAGTGGGCTTTTTCCTAAAATAATGTAGGTTAGGATTTTGTTCTATGGTTGCAGTACATCCAGGAGTATACTTTTTCCTGGATTTTTGCTGACATTGCTCTTTGGGCAGAAGGAAATAAGTATAGATTGCTTCCTCTTGGTGTTTCATGCTGTATGAATACAACCAGCATGGTCTGGGTTCTGATTTTTTTTGTAACGAACATGTGTCTTACATCGAACAAGGGTTGGAAGTCAAAGTTCCGTATGGAGGAAAAGAAAACAGCTTTTCTAGATTCTAGAATTTAGAAAGACCTTGATAAATATTATTTGCTAATTTCTTTTTTTATTTTAGTTTACCCACAATTAACAATTAATTTTTGTTTTCTTATGTGATAGTCACGACAAAAGCATTCTGACAGTCATTTCTCTTGTTTGATGTAGGTTGCCATTGTTATAGGAGAACTGAAATATGAATAGTGTGAAGTTTTACCTTCAAAAACCAGATGTTATGTTTCAAGTGTTTTGTGATATATGACAGTCTTGCTTCATCTTTTGAGTTATATATCTGGCTAATCTGTTGTCAAGGAACACAGTGGATGGCTCAGAATGGGTTTTTTGTGATGGATACTGTGTAGGGAATCCTCAGCTGCTGTTTGGAGGTAGTGATGTCAAAATGATCCTGTCTTAGATCATCAGTCTAAATAATAAAGATTTTTTTTTAACAACTTCGTTATACCTAGTCACAGATCTCTTTATACCTTTCATTCAAGAGGGCACAGGTAACTAACTCAACTGAAAATTGTGTGTCTGTGTTCTGTTCAGTCTGTCTAAGCTGAAACTTTTGGGTTCGGAGACAGTAAAGTACTCAAGGTGCTGTTTTCTGAAGTATGAAAGGGAATTTGAATGGGTCTGATTTGAAATAGGTAAAAAAGTAGTTTCTATGCTTTTTACCTCTAGTTGGTTTTATTTTTGAAATTTTTATATTTAAGCACTTCTAACTGATTTTGTAAAAATGCTATTTAAAAAAATGGGAGATGGAATGTGCTTGACTTGTAAGGATAAAATGTAGCTGATCGTAGGAAGTGCTACACCAGATGTTATAAAACTTGCTTTCTGCATTTTTTGAGGGTTTTGTCTTTGTTTTGTTTTTTGGTGTTTTTTTTTCAGGAAAAGGCACAATTTCTTAAATGCCTAAAGTCTGCTTAAAATGAACTAACAATCTACACTATACTAAATCACTGATTAAAACTACTAAGATGCATAGTGAAAGTCCACGTATTCATGCCAATCATGACATAGATTTTGTTCTGGTTCTGGAACAGCATTAAGGATACCAGGAATACCTATTAAACTGTAGCACTTCAGAAATGCCCCTGTTAAAAGCTTGTCTCTGTATTAATGTGAATTTGCATAAGCCTTTCTGATTCAAATATTATTAGTGCACCTCTTGGATATGTGTGAAAATATCTTTCAAATTTATAATGTGGGTATATAATCTGGAAATTTATAGAACTTTTATCTTTTTTAACTATCTCCGCATTATTTTTTAAGATCCCACTATATGGACACTTTTGGAAGTGGTGTTTTCTAGCATCTATTCAATGAGTTTCATGCTTGTAATACATAGTTAGAAACACTAATGCTTTGTCATATATGTTATAAAATGCATGCTGTCTTTTCAAGAGAAATTATTTGTATCTGTAAAGGTTAAACTGGGAAAAAATGCGTTGGCAGAATCAACTAGATGGTAAGCTGTTTCTTGAAACTTCAAAACCAAGATTTAATTGGTGTAAGCACAGGTTTGCATGGAATTCTTATAAATTCAGTTCTTCTGAAAAAACAACCGTTGGGAGCACTTATTTTCCCTAAAGCACGATAGAAAGAGTAATTGCCTTGGAGAAAATGACCCATAAGTGTGTTGTACAGCTGATCAGTTAGAAGAAACTCTGTTCATAGCAATGTGTTAATAGGTTGTAGGCAACTGTCATTTTAGATATGCCTTGTGCATTTTTATTGTTTCAGGGTTAAGTAATGGATCTGTTCGTGGTCGCCTTTCGTATTATGCTTAAATTTGCGTGTAAATGTATTTTTAAAGTTTTGTTTCCATTAACTGTATTTCAGCTGTATGCTGTTAATTTGTCTGTGGGGGGCACACCCTAACATATTACTTCATTGTGTGTGGTTATAGTCATTGGGGCTATTCATAAAGCTTCTTTTACATGGACCAAATCTGGCTGGTGCAAGGTGACTGGACAGTCATGTTAGTAAACCCAAACTTAAGAGGCTTGTGAAATTTTGTGAAATACTGTTCATTAAATGTTATATGAAAATACAGTTTTATGTGAAAAATCATTCAGGTTAAATATTCAGCGTTTTTGTCCCCTTCTGAGGAAATGAGTGCTGTTTTTGTTGCTTCAAAGATACCATTCTGACTTTTCATAGAGGCAGTTGGATACAGCCACAAAGCTGCTGTAGTGACCCTGGGGTATAAGAACTTGCAAACTTTGCCTAAAATTGCAGTTCTTTCAGGCACATGAAACCAAACCAAGTCAGTTAGGCAATGCTCTGGGTTGTGTCAAATAGCTTGTGTGGTAATAAGTTCTGTTTGTTTGCTCATTTTCCAAAGACAGCAGTATGTAAGTCTACTGTTCTCATGGAATAAAGGGTTGTGTACGGATTTTGCGGAATGTTAAAGAATCATTCAGGCAGGAGGAGCAAGTGGTAATGTTGACCTTGCACCTCTTGGCATACTACATGCACTCCAAATAATTTAAATAGCCTGTCAAATACATACTTTTGTTTTATTCTTACCTCAATTCTACAGTACCTTTTGCTGTATTTAGTTATATATGTGTATAGATAGATATGTATCAATAGACACCTTCATATGGATATGTCTCATAGTTCATGAACCGTAGACCCTAACCTAGAGTTCTGTGTACATGCTTATAGATTTGCATATGTATGGCTGTACGTCTGTGTACTACTCTGCACGTCTTACTGATCTATAGTATGAGTTTCTTGATTTGGATTGTATGTAATTTACTTTAAAATTGCAATAGGTTCAGGGTGTTTTTCCTTGATGCTGTTATAGCTAAATATAAGTTATTAGCCCTGCAAGCAGGGGAAGGTTAAGCAGATATTCAGATTATCTAAGTGTGTACATTTGTTGATCATAAGTGCAACAAAAGTCTGAGGCTTCTCTATTAATCTGTTAAAGCCATTGGTTTGTAATAAACAGAAATTTTGTTTTATCTTCTTCACTGTTACTATTTAAGATTTGTGGATTTTGCATTGTATACCGCTACAGTTTTACTGTGGTATGCTTAGTACAAAGGACATTTTGGCATAGGAAAAATAATAATGTATTTCTTAATGTTGGAAAGAGGTGAAATTATAGGAGTACCTTGGATATGCATTTCTAGAACTGAAATCAGAAGGTAGATGATGGTTTCTTCTTGCTCTTATAAGACAGCCTTCATTTAGGGAGAGGCATCAGTGTTAAAGGTCAGATGAGGAACTGAGTAAAGCACAAGTTAATTAGGTAGAGCAGGAGCTCTTTGTGCCATTAGGAAGTGCAGTGTTTGCATCCTGGTGTTTTTTCTCAGTCTGTTGTACTCCACAATTGCTATGATTATGCCAGCACAGGCTTGGATAACTCAGCTGTGTGTGTTTGCCCTAAATGAAACATGGACATGCATTTCTATATCTATTAACTACCACGTGAATGTTGCAGAGATTAAGCTCTTTGTTTTCCTGCTTCATCTGACAAAAAAACCCTGTGCTAATATAAACTTAACTCGTGAATTATTTGTTCAAATTTGAGCAATCAGAATGTGTTTATGAAAGGAGAGCACTCTGGTATGGCTGTGGCGTTTTGGATCCAGAACCCTGAGCCCCAGAAAGTGACTGTATTGTTGGAGTTCTGTCTGGAGTCCCTCTGCATCTTCAAGAAACCAAATTGTGTTCAGATCCAATACTGATGAGACAATGTGACTGCAAAGCCAGTAGCTGTACTAGGGAAGCTGAGAGTACAGCAAGATGAGGAAAGAGTTGAAAGAGCAGAAGAACACAGTCAAGTCTGTCAGACTTCAGGACCGACATTCTGGGTTGGAAACTGTTGTTTTAAAATATCTCTGAATACTGGTGTCAGGATGTTTCAGTCCCTGAGGTTTGCCTAGGAAAGTTACTGCTGGTGTCCCTGAGGCCCTTGTTCTAGCTACCCTTTTGTCATCAGCTTTAGAATGAAAAAAATCTTACACAACTGAAAAGATCAAGTAGAGAAAAATGTTTCCCAAAAGGTACCAGAAAAATAGAGGTATAAATGGATGACCTAGTTTAGTTGACCTCATTTTTGCTCCTATCTGTCCTCCTACAAGCCAATACTTCTAATTTCTTTAAAAGGTAATTTTATTTGGGTTAATTTATGGGAAGACTTAAAGGCAATATTGTCCTAGTGGAAGTGTCTTGTGAAAGTAAAACCTAGAAGAATTGAATTATCAGCTCGAAAAAGTAGCAAGGCAGTTGCTTCAATGGAGAAAAATATCTGGCTATTGTGAGAGGACTGAAGCTATGAATGATGTTGCCTCATGGGCTACACATTTCATTAGGAACAAAAGCAAATAAAGAAACATGTTTCATTCATTCATTCATATTTCTGGAAGGAAGCATCAATGATTTTGAAGGAAATCCTACCATAATGCTTCTGACAGTTAATTTTCTATATTAATTTTACTTCTGAGTTCCCTTTAGTTCTGCAGAAATAATTGAATTGCCTAGTGTTAGGAATGCGCCAGGGCAACTGCATGAGTAGGCTGAAAATTTTAAGTGCTATATGGATCGGTTGCATTGTTCAATTTTTAATTTGCTGTGATTTGGAGAAATCTTAACACTGTTGTTAAGTTGTTAAGGGTATCCATATAACTTGTGTTCCTTCCCTTTTGGCAGAAAGGCTATATGCTTCATTTTTTACATGTTGGAGAGCAGGCCTTGACTCCTAAACATTATTGAAGTTTGTTAGTTTTAATTGCCTGATCTTTGCTATGATTTTTGGTGTCTAAAGTCATGGGTTGGAAAGCATCAGTCTCTAAGGGGAAGTTAACTTACTTAAAACCATATTGCTTTAAAGAATCTATGTACTACTTTAATCTCTTTCATTTAGTTATGACACTGAACTTGTCATTTTTAAACAAACTTTTTCACATTAACTTCCTTTTTATGTAGTCTTGTAAGGTGTAGCTGAGTTTGTTTTTCTAAGGTCAGAGTACAGTGGCGCCGTCGAACAATTTTACATCTTGCTGTATTTGTCCTGCTGTCTTGTCATTCTCGCTGCCTCGTGTATGACATTTGCTTTTTGTTTTTCTTCTGAAAATACACATATGTTTTGTACTCTTTGTGATCATTGGAAGAACAGCTTCTATGCAGATCAGTGAGAGAGTGGGGTTTTGGGGGGTCTGGAGAGGTAAATGACCATCTTTCAGCTGTGCAGCTGGGCTGCAGTGGGAACAAGGGCCAAGGCTTGTTCCTCTGGGCAGCTAATGCAAACAATCAAAGGGAGGCTGAAAGGAATGTGGTACATGAGTAATATCTTATGTTCCTGCTTTTACTGAGGTTGGGCAGTCAGAACCTCTGCTATTGTTGCTATCCTTGCTATCTTTCATATTTGCTTTAGAGTCAATATCATGGATGGGAAATTAATTTCTTGTGCTGAGCTAAACTAGTTCTAGGTTCTGGTTCATGCACATTTTTCCTGGACTTACTGGCATGATTTCCAGCTACTTGTCATGTTTGAGAGTCTCAGGGGCCTGTTCCAGAATTTTCATATTGTTTTCCCTTGTTGATTATATTTTTAAATACATTTTGTCTTCCATTATGATAGTATGGCATTATTTTTATTCTCCTGATAGTTCTTGGAGGACACAGCTATCTTTGAACAACAGGGTTCCAAACTGAAAGGCTGTTTCAGGGGTTTCCTGTCCAAGTGTACAGAGGACTTGTCAGTGTAGATTATGCATCACATTTAAATGACTGATTGCTGTGGGAACTGCACTGCTCTTGAGAAGCCTGAATAGTGTTCTACTCTGTCCTAAATGTTTCACTTCTTATTTGACTGTGTTTGACTCTGTAATGCATAACCCTGTGATGGAACACATCTTTCCTTTTCTTTCCTAGAGTGTGCGGGTAGCACATGTGGTACTTGGGTATATTAGCTTAGTTGTCCAGTTGTCCTACTGCACAAAACTGAGAGAGCAATTAAAATAAAAAGCAGAACAGATAGAGAAGAGCAAGTGATAGGAATAGTGCACTACACTTAGACTGTGGATAGACTGCATCAGAAGCTGATGACTGGCTGCTCTGTGAGTGAGTAAAATTAATCGTGGAGATGTCTCAGTGGAAAATATATCATGTCCTGCATATTTGCAGTGCATAGCTCTTTTTTTACTGTTTTTACACTTGTAGAAAATAAGTCTTAATTCTTCCTTTATTTTGTACTTGAATCTTTACTTTCGTGTGTGGGAACCAGGATTACAACTGGAAGCTGTGCTTTCATTATTACTTACTCCCTCATGTATATTCTGATAATTTTAGCAAATAGGTAATTGTTAATTGAAATGAATACAGATGTCCAGTAGGAGTACTCAAGGGAAATGTTTAGCTCAAAATAAAGCTGGAAAATGAAACACTGTTCTGGAGGGAAGGGCATATGTAGGTTAGTTGAACTGCTTCAAGAAACTGAGAATTCCTGCAGAGTTGAATTAATTATAAATTGCCTATAGGGCAGCACCTCTGTTGCACAAAATGCTAAAGGAAGGAAATAATCTCTTAGATACTGTAAATGTCCCCAGATAGCCCTAAGTATTCAACAGTTACTTGGAAGATTTCAATTTTAGTAGTTAGGTGGTTACACAAAACTGTTTGGATTTTTATTGTGACCAAATTATGCTGTCAAATTAATTTAAACTCACTTTCTTTGAGGTTGCATAAACAGAACTATGATGTTAATGGACATATAGGGAACTATATGTAAATGTTATTGGAGAAAAATGCCTGGATTTTAGGCAGGTTGAAGGGACTTGGAAAGTACTACAGACACTCACTGGAATTTACTTTAGTAAAGAAATGTGGTGTTTTATAGATGCTTTATTTTTCTCTTATTTCTACCTAGTGAAGACTATGCCCAGAAGGAAGAAATATTTGTTGTTTCCTTTAACAAGCCTTTGCCATGGAAGTGCTTTAAATGCTACACAGGTACTTAAAGCTTTGGACATGAGTCTGCTTTTCAAACTGAATGCTCTGAAGTAAGTTGTTATTAAGGTGCAGGTTAACCCCTATCACAACCTTTTATGTTTTCCTTATAAACAGAAGAACTTTTCCAGAAGCTGTTCCACGGAACTGCTGTGGGAATTCTTGGCATTCTGTAGTAACACTGCTACAGTTGCTTCTTCAACTGGTCCCATGTATTTTCTTAATATTTTGATTAAGATGATGAAATGTGAGCTTTCATTTCTTTTCCCTTTTGTGGTGAAAATGCAGCTTGCAAGTTATCTGAGATGTCAACTTCCTATTTTTATTGTTCTGAAAAGAGCAGGTGAAACTGTGGAAGAGAAGCCTAATTGTATTTTGTACAAATTACAGAAATCTCTAGCCTGTTGATAGATTATTTAACATGAGAGACCAATAACACTGAAAAAATGTGTGTATCCCAAAGTCAGCAAGCTGTTGCTATAAATCAATGTGATTTCCTGAAGGGAAAGAATATTTCCTTCTAAAATACTAGCAAATTCCATAACTAATTCTAATACGGAATAGCCTGAATGCAAGCTTGCATTTGGTACCTTACACACGATTAAACACTGTAGTATTTTTGGTGGAAGGCTATAGCAACGTGTCTTTCTGGCATGACAATTTAAAAAGCATTAGCACTGTTTAAATTGGTGATCGTGTGAAAATGAAACCAGCATCCTGTTTCTCCAGCCTTACAGCATACATAATGGGCTTCCCTTCCTGTATTCATAGAAGAAATATTCCCTGTCTGGTACAGTAAGATGATGTGGTCATCTAAAGAAAGTATGTGGATATAAAAACCTCAATGATGATGTTTTTAGCTCTTATGGAGAAAGGTAACTTGCAGATATATTAAGTGTATATGAGGTCAGGATATGTTTAGAAGTGAGAAAAGCAGCGGTGAAGTAACAAGGGAATTCAGTGAAGGAATGTAAGTAGATAAAGAACTGATTTATTTCTAGAGACAGTACCTTTTGAACTAAAAATGGCCATGATTTTTCGCAAGGTAAAGAATTTTGTAGGGCATGTCAGGGAAGCACTGGAATTGGCTTTTGTAAATAAGTGCAAAAATTAGTTTCTTCAATTCTTTGAGTGCCATGTGTTTTATGTTTTATTGGGCTGTTATATTACTTACCACTTTAATGCCTTCAGAACTTGATGCTGAAGTCAGGAGTTTCCCAAATTATGTACTGGTGGTCTAGATGGAATAGTTTGCATGGAACACCTGAATAAGGTAAATGATAACAAAGCAGACAATATTTACTTATTATCTTGGGGGTTTTTTCCCTCCTTTCTCTGCTAACAGATTCTTGTTAGTGTGGTACTGGAATCTGGTGTTTGTTGGTGACAACTGAAAAGGTGGAATGCTCTTCTTAGGGGAATGCAGCTGTATTGGTTTTACATGGCCAAATTTTGGTAGCATGTGGGGGGCTACAGGAGTGGTTTCTCTGAGAAGCCACCTGAAACTTCCCCCATGTCCAACAGAGCCAATGCCAGTGGCTCCAAGATGGACCCACTGCTGGCCAAGGCCGAGCCCATCAGTGATGGTGGCAGCACCTCTGGGATGACATATTTAAAAAGAAAACCCAAAAAAGTTATTGCACAGAAGTAATTGTGGCCAGAGAAGCGCAGAGTGAGAAACAGCCCTGCAGACACCCAGATCAGTGCAGAAGGAGGGGCAGGAGGTGCTCCGGGTGCCAGGGCAGATTCCCCTGCAGCCCCTGGTGCAGCCCATGGTGAGGCAGCTGTGCCCCTGTAGCTCAGAGAGGTCCACGGGGGAGCTGCAGTTCTTGAAGAAACCCCATGCTGGAACAGGTGGATGCTTGAAAGAGGGCTATGACCCTGTGGGAAGCCCAGCCTGGAACAGACTTCTGACAGGGAGAAGCCCATGCTGGACCAGGTTTCCTAGTAGGACTTGTGACCCTGTGGGAGTCACATTAGAGCAGTCTGTTCCTGAAGGACTGCACCACATGGAAAAGTGACCCACACTGGAACAGTTCATGAACTGTAGCTTGTGGGAAGGGCTCATGCTGGAGAAGTTTGTGGAGAACTGTCTCCTGTGGGAGGGATCCCATGCTGGAGCAGGGGAAGGACTCCACTCCCTGAGCAGTGGCAGAAGTAAAACATGGTGAACTGACTGTCACTCCCATTCCCCATCTCCCTGCACTGCTTGGGAGGTGAACGTAGAGCCTGGGAAGGAGGCCTGGGAGGAGTTTTGGTTTGCTTTGTTTGTTTTTAATGTTTGTTTCACTTCTCATTATTTGTTGGTAATAAATTCAGTTAATATCCCAAAGTCGAATCTCTTTTGTTCATGTTGGTCATCAGGGGGTGATGTCTCTCTGTCCTTATCTCAACTCATGAGCCTTTTGTTATATTTTTCTCTCCCCTGTCCAGTTGCAGAGGGAAGGGGTAGAGTGGTTTTGGTAGGCACCTGGCACCAGCCAGGGTCAACCCACCACAGCAGCTTACCAACTTCATGTACCTGAACTGCAGATGTGTTTGGATGGAGATCCCAACCTGCTCCCCTTCCTGTGGTTGTTAGGTCAGTGGGTATATGACTGTCATATTGTGTGGAAAGTTAGGTACATAAAATCCTTTAATTTGCACGCTGGACTTGACAAACCCGTAAAATTAACAACACACCTTGCATAACCAAAGTTACCCGACTTGCTTCTGGAGGTTATCCCAAAGGCCGGGGAGGAAGGATTTTTGTGGAAGAAAAGACAAAAATACTCGCTCATGTGAGCTTCCTCTTGTATTCATACTCCTGTCTTTGATTTGTCTTTAGCTTATTGGATCTAGCTTCTGGGCATTATATAAACAAGATATCCTTCAGGAATTCTGTATTTATGTCAGCTAGTTGTTGAATCATCCTATGAAGTGTGTAGTTTTCCACTGGGCATACTACTTCTGTCAGAACTTACGCAAATTGCAACATGTATTTTTGATCCATATCAACTCTGATCTGTCTTGAATGTTTTAATTTTGCTCCTCTCTTGATGTTGTGGTTGGATTTTACTAATTTTTTTTTTCATTTCTGCCCTCACCTTTACTCTTCCGTTTTTGCTACCTTATCCCTGGGCTGCTAAAATGATTCCTTATTTTTTTTAAACCTTTGTTTTTTACTGATTTTGGATGACAGAAGCCATTGCACGATGAGTGGAAAACCACATGAATAAGTTTCATATACTTCTTCAACTTCGCCTTGCTTCTAGACTAGAAGCTCTACAGAACAAGTGTTAGCTTTATACAAGTTGCCATGGATTTAATAAACTGAAGGTAAATGATTGTCTATAGTATAGTTTGGTGTCCTTTTAAGCTGTGTGGGTATTGCATGATCAGTTGTTGGATTACAAGAAGGTATATGTGTGGGGGTTTTGTCTTTTTTTAAATTCAATGGTCAAAGTAGAACTGGCTGGTCTATTTGGGTCTTGGTTTTAAATTCAGAACAGAGTAGTTTAGCCACACATTTTATTGACCTTGTTATCCTCTTAAAGAGAAAGTTAAATTTATAAATGTTACCTGGCTCTGATAGTCACTGGTTTTTTAATGACTATGGACAATAAGATTTAGCCAGATTGGTTTAAATGGTCTTTGTAAGAATTTTCATGCAGTGTCCCTTATGAATTTTCCTGTTATGATTTGTTCATTTCACCAGGAATAATATTTCAGGGTTTGTATTGGACCAGGTAATATTGCTTATGGATCCCTTTCCTGAAAAGAGCCACTGTAGTGTTGAGCTGTTGTCTAAGCTCAGTTACTACAGAGATTTGTGGAGACCAAAGCCTAATTTGAGTGTTTAGAAATAAATACTGAGTCCTGACAGCTACAAGGAATGCAGTCAGTATTCAGGGGGAATAGTAGTGCAGCTTGCACTGGGGCCAGGATGCAATCTTCTAGTAACTGGTGTACTTGAGCATGCTCACATCCTGTGCTAGTCACCATAATGCATCTATAAGAAGCACTTGCATCCTGGTAAGACATTTTGATACTTCACTGCTCCTGTGAATTAATTTGCTTTGGCTGTAGAGTATGTGTTTCTGTATTTTGCATTTTAAAGCCAGGACTTAGCAATCCTGTATGTCTCATCCCATTATTTGTCATGCAGTTACTGTCTCTTTAGAGCAAATGTGTATTCCTGTCTGGGCTTATTAGCATTAATAGCTGTTCTGGTTGCCCAGTGGAATACTGATGCACAATGCTGGAAACTGGGAATGAGGAGAAGGTAGCCTTTAAGGGAAGTCACAATGCAAGGATTAAAGAGGGCGTTGCTTTAGAAAAGTGCCACTGTTCCTTAAAGTCAAACTGCAGCAGCAGATGCAGGAGTTGAGATTGAACTTAACTGACATGTTGAAAATTAATTGAGGATTTTTAAAGGTATGGCTTTTGTTTGGAATGCTGCCACTTCCATTACAGGAAAATAAGACTGGGAAACTTTGAGTCCTACTTAACTGTGCTTAAATAGTTCTCCTAGTAATAAGTGTAGGGAGTTCTGATATTTGGAATGAGTCGTTGTTTCTCCGCAGTCCAAATTTCATGCAATATCCATAGCCTATTTTCTAGCTAGAAACACTGCAATAGGCAGTCCTCAGCATCTGTAGAAATTAAAAGTTTGGTTTTTTTCTGACTAAAGGCACATCTGTTTCCACATTGAAAAGCAAGTCACATAGTTTTCATGGCTGTAAGCAACAATGCAACTTGTTCCTTTTAAGCTGTGTAGTGCTATGTAGCCTCATTTTCCCCAGTTGTTTTTTTTTGTTTTGTTTTGTTTTAATTAGAAAAACCTCCCAATTTGGTTTAGTCTTTGCTATCTTTGTGAAATTTTCCATTCTTCGTTATCTAACTTTTCCCAGGAGTGGCTTCGATAGATCGGACGAAGTAACTTTGGTAATGCAACTTTCCTCATTTCCTGTATTTTATCTGCTTGTTTTGTCATTCTGAAGAGCTGTGACTAGCAGTTTCACAAACCTGGAGATTTGAAATTGGAGAAATGACACCTAATTATGCTTTTAGATAATGGAAATATAAGTTCAGTATTCAGTAAAATGATATAAAAGGCGTATGTTTCTTGAAGGAGGTAAAACAACATTTTGATGGAGAAGACAGCAGAGAAGAGTAAAGGTTAGGAGGAAGCTGTTCAAAAAGAGGAGTTTGTGGAGATTGCATTGCATTTTAGCAAGCTAAAGCAGGAAAGGTGTTCATGACTTATTTGTGTGCAGGTTGGCAGCCTGCTTCTCTCTCCATGAGTAATGTATGTTGAGCAACGTACTGAGTTGAAAGAGACAGTAAAAATGTGGAAGAAGTTCTGCTTGTGCCAGGAGCTGTCACCAGAATTTTACACTCGAACAAGGCCTGACTCCGGTGTCTGCAGGCAGTGGGGTTTGTGATGCCAATCCAGCGGCTGCCGCTCTTCCAGAGCGTCCACTGACAGTGTCTCACCGAGTCACATTGTTAATTCTGTGGCTTTGCTGAAATAGGTTCTGGTTTTCCAGAATTAGAATGTGAATTTGACCACAGCTCAGAATTTTTTTTAATGTGTATGTAAGCAGAGAAAAGAGGAATACTTGACTGAGTGCTGAGCAGCTTTCCTGTTCCTAGATGGGCTGTAGTCAGTGCCTCTAGCAAGTTACTGTACAGACAGCATCTGAGATGAGGAAGGAATGACAATAAAGGAAATTAGTGGCTTAGGAAATAAGATTAAAGCAGCAGAATTGGAGTAAAAAGCTAAGAGGTGAAAAATTGTTAAAACTTGATGCAACAGTTAGAGAATATCTCAATATGTAATTAGCTGTTGTTGTTGATGTTAACTATTGCCTCTGGTACAGGGAAAACAAACCAGCTGACCCTTGTCTGTAGGGTGGGAATGAAACTCTGTCCTCATGTTAGTTCATTGTTCCAGAAGCTGAACAGACTTGCAAGAAGAAGCATGGCTCATACCAAACTTAAAGAATCCCAAAGTTAGAAAGAAAGAAAACCCTCTATCCTTATCTTATAATCATGTAGATAATCGAAACCTGTCTTTCCTGTATTCCATTTGTTAGCTTCTGCAATATATGATGGAAGGAAGCAGATAAATAGCGGTTTGTAAATTTATGGTTTTAGCTAGAGGGAAACTTCTTTAAAATCTGAAGTATGCCTTAGAATTGTATCCAAGGTGGTAACTTGCCATTTTCTACAAAGTAGAAAAGCCTAGAATCTACTTTGGCTACTTTTTCCTTTTTTTGATTATTTCTGAAAATAAGAAACTTGTGATTTCCATTCATTATCACTTATCCTTTAGCATTTGTAATTCACAGGGTTTGGATGGTATCTAAGCATTTAGGTAGGTAATTAATAATAATGAAATCAGAATCAATAAACCACGAAAGAAGTATTGTTTTGTAAAGACTGCTTGTGTACTGAGGTGGTGGGTTTGTTACTTGAACACGGTGTTGAATATTAATAGAATATTAATAGGTGTTTGTTACAATAGAATAATATAACCGTGATTGTCTTATGCTGCCTGGAAGGGATCTCAGTATGTTATAAACATTTTTAGGATTTTTTGAGGGGAGGCGGGGGGGTATGTGGGTTTTTCTTAGTGCTGTTGAAATGAGAATCTGCTACACATAATCCAACAGGTATATTCATAACTGGGAAAGAAGATGAGTAATGAATCTGCAGATCAGTTATGTTCATGCTGAGTACAACTGTGTGTGACCAACCAGTGGTGGTAGAAAGATGGATGAAGATGTGATGTAAATAAGGCTTGCAGGAAATGCTGAAGAGTTGGAATTTGGCCAGGATGTTCCCCTTGTTGCCTTTTTTGCTGTTCTCAAGATCTATTTGTTCATTAAAATTATCAGAACAATTATCTTGGAAAGAGATGGGCCAGCAAGCACAGTGTTATTGTAGGGCATATATGCACATGGGAAATAAAACCTGGAGTTATTTCTGTATTGAGGGCAATTTTCTTGAGATTTCTTTGGATTTGCAGCATAAGACCAAAAGGGTAAAACTGTCTTCGACTTGCATGGGCAAATAGGATCTGAGTAGAAGATAGACAGTCCCATAAAAATAACTTGGTTGTAAAAAAATTAGCAGTTCAAGTGATCATAACTGCAGCTGTGGTTGGGATAAAACAATAACGTGAATGAGATTATTTTTTTATCCTTTCCAGGGACAATGTGCTGTGCATGGTGCAATAGGTATATTAGTAATGGGGGAGGAAGATAAGGAGATGAATTTTAGGATCATATGATGCTTTTTAGTTTCTTCAGGGTATTAAAATGATGTAATGTGTCATAACAAATGTGTGCCTAGTCTAGTGCTTTATTGTGACTGGAGGATACTGTGACAATGCCATGAATGAAATGGAATGAAATGAAGCCATTCTCCCAGACCTTCTCAATGGCAGATTCTGAGTAGAGGCTGAGGCTGTGTCCGTAGTATCAGCAGGTTGATGAACACAGGACACCAGAGCCCATCCCTGGTCAGGACAGGTACTGCTGCTACCTGGCATGTTTCAACAGGCCTTGGACTGCTTGCAAATGTTTTACTTTTTTTAGTTCTGTATAATTTCCTTTCATTCAATTTCCTCATTTTTTTTTTTTTTTTTTTTTTTTTTGAAGTTCCTATTTCTAAGTGAAAAGGTTGTGGTGAATTTTTTTTTAGCCTTTTCCTGTCTGGCAAGAGTAACAGATGTAATTGTGCAGTAACTATAAGTGGTTCTTCAGGAGGTGTCTTTAGGCAGGTCCTGTGCTTGTTCAAATTGGCTTCAAGGTGTTTTTCTTTCTGGGGGATTCAGTGGAAGATTCTCTGACAAATTTATCCAAGATCTTCAAAAAGAAAGAAATCTGTACTTCGTACCCCTCTGAAATACTTAATTTCTTACATAGCCTTCTCAGTCTGTTCCACAAGAACCAAGAGGTTTCTTGTGTGTGCTACCACTACAGTGATCATATCCTTGATCATATAGGTTTCATACAATCCTGGGTACATTAAAATATATTAGAAAAACTTGGCTTGCTTTTTCTCACCTTCCTTGTTTTTCTGTCTTCTTTTGTAATGCATGATACTGCTTCCCCTGCCCATCAGCCCAACATAATTTGTAGGGGTGTCATTAGTTTACAAGTATGTGGTCCTGCAGTCAAGTTTAAGACTCCTTTTATATCAGTATTCTCCTTTTAGACTCTTTAGACACTCTTGAAGAGGTCAGGCAACTGGACTAGATGATAATATTTGGTCTCTTTCAACTGAAATATTCTAGTCAAAACTTATAGTCTGCCTTAATATCTAGATGTAGTGCAGGTGAATAAAAAGACCTATCCATTTCTTCTGACAGCAGGCACTTAATGTGCCTGAACTTTGACTTTGGCTCTGCCCTTTATTTAGGGTGTGGTGTTTCATGCCTATCAGAGAGGATTTCACACTGTGCTGTAATAATTTACATTATGGCTTCCGAGTCTAGGCCTCTTTTAAGCCTGATTTATATCTTAGTAGAGGTAGGACCCATTCTTGTGTCTTTTTTTTTTTTTTTTCCCCAGAAATGTTGATTAGTGTTTTGGGGGAAGAAGGTAGGAAACAGAAAGACCTTTATCTTTCAGGTTTTTAAACACCCATGTTCAGCATCCTATTGCAAAATGTGTTCTTTTAATCAGTAATGTTGCACAAAAGAGTTCTTAGACATGAGCTTCTCAACCCTACTGGCTAAGCTTTGTGTCTAGGGCTATAATTGTTCTGTGTCTCTTACCCACAAATGCTTCTATTACTGGCTGCTTCTGTTGTGGCCCAGGGATGCTTTATAAGAATTTCCTCCTGTACAGTTGGCCTGATAACCAAGGACTGCCCGCTGCCCTATTTCCGTTGGGATCCAAGGTTTTCCTCTGCCCAAGAGGACACTGACATCTAGTGGATGGGTTCCACTGACACAGGGCAAGACAGCTGCTGCTTAGTGGCTATCTTTCTTCTTAACTTTTACCTCATTTTTCTTTCATTTAGGTCCTTGGAGTTGTTAGGAAAAAAGGAAAAACAGAAAAAGGCCAGTCAGTTTTTATGTAACTTCGGGAGTTTAAGGAGTAAAGTTTGTGCAGTCAAAGTAGTTGTGTTTTGTGGTTGTTGAGTTTTGGGGGTTTTTTTGTTCCTTCAAGTCACCTGCATATGAGCCTCAGTTGTTTGTAATAAAATAATTCAAATTATGGCATTGGCCCATTGTCCTCCCAGCCTGTGAAGAACATAAGTTACCTGTGGAGGATAGCAAGAGGCAGGTCATAGAATCATAGAGCGGTTTGGATTGGAAGGGACCTTAAAGATCATCTAATTCCAATGGCCCTGCCATGGGCATGGACATCCTGCTCAAAACCCCACCCAGCCTGGCACTGAACACTTTCAAGGATGGGACACTCACAGCTTTTATAGGCAACCTGTTCCAGTGTCTCACCACCATCACAGTAAAGCATTTCTTCCCAATATCTAAGCCAAACCTCCACTCTTTCAGTTTGAAGCCATTCCCCATGTCCTGTGGCTACATGTCTTTGGAAGAAGTCCCTCTCCACCTCTTGCTGGCTGCTCTAAGGTATCCTTGGAGCTTTCTCTTCTCCAGGCTGAACAACCACAGTTCTCAGCAGGTGTTCCAGACTCTCACCTCCGAGACAGACGGTGCCTCTAAGTTGCCTTCAATTCTGTGCCTGTTGGTTCTGTGAAACTTGAAGCCTAATAATTGCCTCATAGCTGCCTTGCAGCTTGCCCTGGACATCTGATAGTTTAACTGGGAACCAAGTAGCAGAAGTTTTCACAAAACCACAGGTTTTCCAGGAATGTTCCTAAGCAGAGAACAGTGCTTAGAAATCAAACTTTCTGAAAGTATTCATCAAAATGTTAACATTTCTTTAAAGACAAAAATAGACATTTTTTCTGAAGTAATAAAATCCACATTTCTTTATCAGAGAAAATAAACACTGCCTAAAGCTTGACAGCAGGAGATGGCATGCTTAAGTATTGCTGCAGATTATTTTTTGATCTCTCAAGTGTTTAAAGTATTCTGCACGACTACTCATTAAACAATAATGTACTGGGTTAGGATTTGTTGACCATCTGGTAACTTTGTAAATGTGGTTAGAATGAAACAGTTTCAAGGAACTTAAATTAGGATTTAAAATAAGTAGCCTTTCAGGCCCCTTTAACGGTACAAGAGTCATAGAAAGTAGAGACTGACATTGCTTAGGATGAGGATGTTAGACTTAAATGTTCAGGGACTGTTTTTAAAAGGAAAATATTGCTTCCTTGTCCAGAGTAAAGATTGTTTTGGTTTTTTTTTTCATGAGAGATGCTAATACTTGTTAGCATTCTTTGAAAGTATCCCCAAATAAAACCAGACTATTGCAACCACAACCATTGCCATAAAAAAGAATTTGTGTTTAATATGAAGTACCAGAACACAAATGTAAAAGCTACTAACACTTTTTGTGTGCACTTAGGTAGTGCAAGCAATAGTAGAATATGAATGTTTCTGTCCTAAGAGGAAAATGTCATTAATTTCAAGTTGAATTAGGCTTACTAATTTCAGACCACAAAGAAAATTAAAAACATAGTCCATCAAAATAGAAAAATCACAGCTCTAACTAACCTGTTATGTTAATTAAGAAGAGAAACTATATTTTTTTCTGTGTCCTGTTGTCTGTTGAGAATTTATATTGTCTCATCTGTAGGTTCCCAGCATGCTGGACTTACTACTTAATACAGGTTATCAGGAACTATTCTGTGTCTTTTCTTCCTTGGTGACTTCTACAACACTTGAGTTGCCACTTGGTTATTTGTGATACGCATTTGTGTTTCTTTCATTGTAACTTCTAGTGTACAATTTTGTTTGGCACTTTTTAAGATTTATTCTTTCTTCTTATACATGGAAAGTTGATTCTCTTGATCAATGTTATATTCCCATCCTCATCTCTTACTGTCTTCTCATTTGTCATCAAATGTCTGTTAGCGTGCACTGCTTTGCTGGAGAGCTCATGAAGGAAAATGCCTGCTTGGTCTGGGAAGTTTTTTTGAGAAACTCTGCTTGTGAAATTGCTTCAGTCAGATAATTTTTTTTTTTCCTTGTAAAAACAAACTAAAGAGACTAGTCTCGACTGAATTCCTGTAGAAATTCACATACTCTTCTTTTGAATTGGCACCATATCAAATACTTATTTGAAGCTCAGATTGGAGCAGTTTCCTTTTCCAAGAAAGGAAGTGGAGTCACATATTCCACATAGATGAGAATTATAGATAAAGATCTTGAGGTGGGATCTGAAGGTGTTCTCATGCGTTTCTGAGATACCTGGAAGTAAATCTGTCATCCAGAACCCGGAGGTGTTGAATAAAGTTGTTTGTGTATCAGATAAAAACCCTGTGCTATTGTTTACCAAACAAACTATCGACTTGTACATTCTGGATTGTAAATATTAATCTTTTTAAAGCCATGGCAGCTGAGGTTTATTTTAAATTTATCAGCAGCTTGACTGACAAAGCCTTTGTCTGAACCAGATTATTCTACCAGTTGACTTGAATACCTTTCTATTTGTTGAAATTTGGCACTGTAGAAGGACTGTATTTTTCACATTAGCTGTGTAACAAATTTAAGTTGTGGGGTACTTAAAAACCTTTAGGTGATTGATACCTCATATACTTCATATGAGGTAATTTTTTCTTTGCTCTTCAAAATATAAAAATTGCAGAAATAATTGCATTATAAATGTAAAAAAGTCATCCTACAACTATTTGGAAAAAAAATTTTAAAATTTGAACTGCGGTTTTGATGTACAGAATAAAATTTATATAAAGGCTTTATTGTAGAAGTACGAGGAGTATAGTGGTACAGATTTTCAACACTGATTCTAAGAGGATGCACACTGAACGTTAGTTTGCTTTGCCCTTAGGTACATTTACTTGGCCTTTTAGGTACAAGCTTTTGTGAGTTTTCAGAATTAAAAATTTCCTCAAAAATGTTCATGATTTTAAAAAAGTTAAACTTCAAACTGTTTGATTAAAACAGTATTTTCATTTACTTTCTGGTAACTTCACTGTAGTATTCTTGTCTTTGTATCTTGTCAAGATACAGGCCTGCCAGAGACAACTGTTTCTTTTGTATCCACTTTTGGATTGGCATGGCCTGAGAATACCTGGGATTAAGGTTACCATGGAATTCAAAGTGTTAATGGTGTGTCAAACAATAAATGGTTATGTTGGAGAAGCACCACAGCCTTTTCTTTTTCTTGAAGAGCTTATTGAACAAAATATGAGGAAAGTAAGAAACATTCTCCTTGAGTGGTAAAGCTATATTAATACTATAATGTGTACTCTTAGTGGTAGTACTGTGTAGATGCCTGTGTTACTTTTGTAGGAGACAATTGCATACAATATAGCATGTATGGAGAAGATTTAAGAACCTTTTCTTTAATTCAGCAGAAACAAGTTAAATGGTAAAGTTCATGATGTTCAAGCATTTGAACGTTTAGCAGTACTACTTGAATGTTCAGCCATTAAAGCAAGAACTTCAGTGGAGAGAAATAGTCTAAAGTTGTGCATGGAAATAACTGGTTGTCTGAATTTATTGTTTCTGTACTAGCCATTACTGCTGTGGTTTCATTCCAGTAGTTGCTTTATAGCTCTTTCTGCCAGAATGATGAGAAATTTGTTGGCCATTGGATTCCCTGTCCTATCTCTTTTTGGAACCATAATTATGCTTGGAAGGTGTGTGCTTTCTGAGTTGTTGGGGACAAATTTGTTAGGCAAAATTTGACAGATACTGCAAATATAAATGATTACAGCACAAAATTCATTTGTCTCTCCATAAATATTGTGCTGGTTATTAGCTAGGGTTATTACAGTTGAAATCTTAGTACAAGTTTGTGACTTTAATGAGGCTACTTCTTTCTAGCTCTTAAAATGCTATTGAACTCTATCATAAATGGCCTCTTTATAACTAGCACATTCCTTGGCTTCCAAACACAGCCTCAAAGAAAGGGTGAAAATAGTTGTAAGTGTGTTTTCTCCAGATAGTAGAAATATATTTTCTACTTGCTATCTTATCTTGTTTTTTACAATCCCTTATATATTCCCTGTGTATGTGTTGCTGCATGGAAGTACTGATTCAGTGCTTATCCAAAGTTTTTCTTATTTTTATTTATTAGACAGTGGCGGTTTTACTTGCCAATCATGAGCTAGCATAACTGTATTAGCAGTATCCTAGTTTTACCTGCTGAATAGTGAGGGCTCTAAACTGCTGAAAGTCTCTAAAGATACAGTGTTTTTATAAAAGGTTCAAAATTGCTTAAAAAAAAAAAAAGTTAGACTTCTTGGGAAGACAAAATTGGCATTTTTATTGGAATTGTATATTTGACACTAAACTCATGCCACTTAGCAGCAATTCAACTGTATGCCAAAGGATGTCACTGAAAGGAATTGCACCGTTGAGCTCTAGAGATGTTTCAGTAAGGTAATTTGGGCTAAAAACCAGGTCAGAATTGCAGTGTTTATTGACTGCACAAACAACTCTGCTTTTGACCCAGAACAGTTGTTAGGCTCCAGCTTTTCAGCTCAAAGTAATTCTCAGTGAGTCTTACAGGGCAGAATCTATGTTTCAGATAAATTGGCAAGGCATGGCTGTTAAAACCCTTTTGGGAAGGCAGGACATAACAGCTATGGTAGATCTTATTTTGACAGAGAGGTGTGTTTGTGTGTGTGCAGATTTGTTAAAAGGCTTAAATAAGGTTCTAATAAAGCTCTAAGACTATTCTCCTGTGCCTTCATTTATGGCAGCTTTGGTAGTGGGGGACTACCAGGTAGGAAATTCTAGTTTACTTCTGTTGGAGTGAAAGCTCAGTGTTTCCTGTTTCAGTTGTGGTGGCTTGTTTTTTTTTTTTTTTTTCCACCTTGTATGAATTGCTTGGAAAACAAACACTGACCTCAAGGAAATGTGTTCCAAGGCGTGGGAAAAGAGGAAGGGTTTTGCATCTTGTGAAGGAAGAGGGAGGAGAATTTGGGTTGGTTTCCCCCCCTTTTCTTTCGTGCTAAGCAGAAACAAAAGCAAGATACATTCTCCATGGATCTTAATGCTTCATGCCGCGTACTGTGAAGTTGCAGGCAGGGGAATGGTAAAGACTGGTGGGGAGTAACAGGTGGTGGTAGATGATAAAATATTTCAGGGAGAATTGGTATGGTTAAAAAACCTCAATATTCTTCAAGGACAGAGGCTAGTACTTACTTAGATTCTTATGCTGTTTATTGATATGAATTGTACCTCACGTGTGTTTGCTATGCAGATTTTCCTGTGAATGCTTGCCACAGGGTGCTTTTGAGTGTTTCAGGATGTTATGTTGGTTGAGACACAAGCACTGAAGCTGAATAGCCACAAAGCTGTCACAATCAGTGACTAGTGCAGCCCCTCCTGTGGCCATGAAAAAGTATGGCTTGTGTTCCATTTAGCTGCCTGATTGACCTGGAATAAAATCTCTTGCCTTTAGGGTGTTCTTTGTGGAAAAAGTCTCAACTTGCCCTTAGATAATTTCTTCTAGGATTTCAAGAGTTGGTCCTGGGGACATTTTTACCTTGGTATCTGTTCCTGCTGGGTTTTGAAGCAAATCTGGTGTGTGTAAAGGAGACAGGGACAAGTATCTACTTCATCTCTATTTCAGGTGAAGGACATGGTCTGTAGAAGTCTTCACTCAAATGTTGCACTGACAGTGTCAGTGTCACATCCAGGATGTCCAAATTTGATTAACTTCAGAGACAGAGTCTGAAATAGACAGTCTAGATTGAGTGGGCTGAAGTGTGGTTACCTCTTCTGGATAAGACAGAGTGGCTCTTGAAGAGAGATTTACCTAAACCTATAGCCATTTTTTGTTTTAAATCAAGATTAAATATGATGCTTTTAATATACTTGTGCTGTCAGCATGCATAAAATATAATACTGAAGGAGTAAGAGGAAAATAATGAATCCAGTAACTTGGAAATCATGATTTTAAACAAGGGGTTCCCTGGTTTGAGTTTTATTTCTTTGTTTCTCCAAGTGCTTTGCTTCTATGTGCTGTTTGGGTTTATATTGTGAAGACAGAAAATCATCTTGTTGCAAAAAAATCTGAGGCTTATTTCTGTTTTAAATTATCAACAATTGTTCTGGAATTGCTCTAACACTGCTAAGAAGCCTGTTATTTGTGGTGTGTGCTAATGTTAACCTTTTCTGGTTTTGCATCAAGGTGCTTCCTAGACTTGAGTCCAAAGCAGTCAACTTTCTAATTGTGTGCTTTCATACTAATAGAAATTTTCATGTTCTTCAGTCTGTAAAGAACTGTTACTGCTTCATTGTCCAGCATGTTTTCACTTCTTGTAATGTGTTCACAGTAGTCACTGCAATAATGTGAGTGTGCTGAGGAAACACTATAGTTCAGAGATGGGAAGTTATAATCCCAATTCTTAATGAGAATGCTACAGGACTGTCTAAAATATCTCAGAACATACATTAGTATCCTACTAGCTAAAACCAGATTATGCTTTAGCAATTTAATGTTCTGCTTTGCTTGATTACTTTCTTTCTTGTCACCAAACCACAGATCTACTTAGTCTTCTCCAACCTTGTAAAACTGGCATGTGGCTTAACTATTATGTTGAACATAAATTAACTGCAACTGTAATTGATAGTACTGCTAGTTTAGACTAGGATTGACATGCAGATAGTATAAAAATAGTTTTAGAAATGAGGGAGAGGAAAGGAGACTTTTGAAGCAGTCAGTCCACATTTTGATTGTGTCTGTGTAAAGCTATCTTTAGTTATTAGCAGTGCGCAAGATGTGTCTGATTCTTACGTTTTTCTTAGGTAAAATATAGGTTTGGAAAGACGGGAAATGTTGATCTTACTCTGACAATACCTAGTTCTGGAGAGTAAGCTGCTGGTTTGGGTTTTTTACCTGTTTCTGATTTTAATGTGATACTGAAGAAAGTAGAAGGCACTCCTTAACAGGCTGCTTGCAGTACTATCATTTTGCCTTCTCTGCATGAGGATGTACCAGCATTGTCTTCACTGGCTGATACTTCTTTATGACATAGAAATCTCCAATTAATGCAGTAACATGAATTCACATCTTTGCTGAGAAAGTATCAGAGACTTGAGATGATGTAGAATCATAAAATGTCCTGAGCTGGAAGGGACCCATGAGGATCATTGAAGTCCAACTCATGTACAGAACACACTATAGAATCTAATACTGAAATGATGCTGTTTTCAGTTGTCTGGGTAATTTTGGAGGGATTTTTCTTTTACATGGTTCCCACAAGCTTCCTGGAATGCAGTGGGGGTTTTTGGACTCATCATTGTCCTGCTATGAAATGCTGACGACAGAGCTCCCAAGGGAGTGTAGTTATCAGGCTTGTCTATTATTTACTTCAGCAGATTCCCTTGGAGCACCTAGAGCTTGAGGGTTAGTAAGTGTTGCCAGAAGAGAATGCCAAGGCAATGAAAACTCCTCCTTCTATCAGTTCAGCCTGCTATCTCCTTTCAGGGCTTTGTTTCAGAGGGATAGGTCCAGCGCAGGCTGCTAGCCTATTATTTTGCAGCCAAAGCCATCTGTGAATGTTGAGATACAGTGAAGTTTTACAGATCCAAATCATTCTCCTTTCATTGTTTATGTTTGACTAGTGTTTGGGAAGGCTTTTTCCCTCCTTCATGAGGGCTAGGAATTCTTGGAAACAATTGCTGTTTGAAAGGAGTCAATGGGGAATTATTGACATGGGCCACAAGTGTATGCTGTTTTATAAATACCCCTAAGACTACGTGCTGTTCACTGTGTTAATTTATTCCCTGCTATTGCAACCTGGAACTACACAGGCACTCCTGTATAGTCCATTTTCCACCTGAGTTTACTACCATCAGCTAGTCTTGGTGTTTCCCATAGACCTCACTGGTGAGAAAGTGGTATAGGAAAACTCCAGTTGGATTTGCAAGGCCTTGAAGTTAAAATACTTCTGTAACCAAAGCAGTTTAGGAAGTCAGAGCCCCATTTGAGCACATCTGCCAAAGTCTGCATTGAACTGTCTGTTGCCAAAGGCATCTCTGGCATTTCTTCATTCATAGGTACAGAATCTGAAATCTGTGTAATCTGACTATAGATAGCCAGAAGATAGTAATTTTGACATTTTTGTGGTAATTTGGTTCACACTGCTCCACACAGCAACATTTTTCTCACTGTATAAGTACTAGGGAATATATTCTGCCCTAGTAGGGTTTATTTAAATTATTTGAGTGAGACCAGAGTTGCACATAATTCATGTGCTTTTCTTCCCCTCCTGTTAGTGAGAAAAATGCAATGTCCACGTTAAAATAGAAATAGCTTACTTATTTCATGAAATGAGTGCATTAATATAACATTTTTGAAGTGTTTCCTAGCATCTTCCTTTATGCTCTGATTTTTAAAGTAACTTTTATGAAACCTTTTCTTTAATTGTGTGTTTCTTTGAGTATTTCTTAATGCACTTAGGCAAATTTTGCAAGACGAAGTATGTTCCTGTGTGATTGGCACAATGTTGGGAAACCACTGCCAGAGCTGGCTGTATATAGCTTCCTGAGCCTGGTTCTGTGGCCTGTTGTCACATGGCAAGTGGGTGTTGTGGAATACTGTAGCAGCTGGCATCTGACACGCTGGTATGTCCTGCTCCTCAGGAATGGTCAGAAAGGAGAGTCAAGAGAACATCTCTGTTGTATTATCTCTTGTTTTGCCAATTAGAAATGCCAGACAAGGTTTAGGAGGCAGTTTGAGGACTTGAGATAACAGAAACTGTGGTGAAATATTTGTTACGTTCTCCTTGAAAAGACACCTGGAAAGGAGTCAAAGGAACTTTCATGTCTTAAATAAAGTTTATGCTTTTGAAGTGAGTTTTTAAAATTTCAATAAGCTATATCAATGCTTTCTTCAATCCACAAACAGCACTTCAATGATATTAGGCATTGTATCTTTACAGGCTTTCTAAAGTGTTAAATAAATAAATAAATAATCTGACTATGAAAGTCAAAGATCTGTATTTCCTGAAACGATTGAACCAAGTTCTTCTTAATATGGTAGGATTACACAAGTTGGGTTTGAAAAGCTGGTTTGTCTTTTCGTAAAAACTCAGTAGATTTGTAGTACAGATTGTAAAACCACTGTGGAAGTTGGAAGTATGTTTCTGAAACTTTAATTGTTTCAAAGACTCATCTCCCCACTGTCACATGTGGTGTTTGTCACCACCCCACAAACCACTTCTGTCACACAATGAATAAGCAGAATTAAAATTGAGCTTTTCTAATGAGTGGAACTAAAGGCCTTGTGAATGTAGTTCTTCAAGTGTATATTTGTGGCTCATTATACTTACTCTTTGACCATTTTGTTCTGAAAAGAGCATACCAGTGAAGATTTTTGTGGTACCGGAATAGCAGTCCCACTGAATAGGCGAGTGTCACGGAAGCGCCCAGTGTTATCTGCAGGGGCACCAGCCTGGACCTGCCACGTCCCTGCTGCTGGCGTCCCAGTACCTTCAGGGAAGCATTTTGGCAGTTTACTCACTTAACCCAAATGAGTGCTGCTTTGTACTGTAGACAGTTGTTTATTAAGAATTAGCATGAAACCGGGCTGAGACGGATCTTGCTGGCTGTCTTGTCAGCTTAGTGTAGTCTGAACAGAATTCCTTTCTCTTCTGCCCTGTCATTACCCCTGTTCTGCTACTGAGTACATTCTCCTCCTCTTGGTCACTCTGGGCTGTAACCTAGGAAGCACTGGATCCCTTGCATCCCACAGCAGGCTGTGAGCACACTGCAATAGCCTTCTGCAGGAATTTTCTATTGCATGTAGGGCGGAATCCTCTGCTGAGTCTGGCACTTTTCCATTCCTGTGGTAGTCTGTTCAAAGCTCAGTTTTTAAAATTCTTTACTTACTCTTTAGTCAATTCTTCCTCTTCCAAAGCATGAAATAGATATTTCTCTATGTAGCTGATACTATAAATCGTAAAGAATGCTCCTTACTTGTTTTGATTTCTTTCAGACTGTACTTAGGTATCTTCTATTACCCATGTCACAGAACAGCTGGCAAACACACATTAAAAGCATGGATCCTGAAGTATTTTAGGAACAGAAGTGTGCTAAAATCAACCTGTATTTCATTTCCAGGCTTTGCTTTGGAGCTGGGCAAAGCTAATTGTACTCTCTGGTCTGTTTAGCAGATTGTAGAGCAGGGCAGATTGAATCATGTAGGGAAGAAGGCTATAATGGATTCTCATAACATTGCTTTCCAGAAAATGAAAGTTGGTGCTAGTCACTTGAGCCTTTTTGGCTTACAATTCGTCCGAATTGTATTGGTGAAAGTGTTTTTTCTTGCATGCCTTTAAAATGGGCTAAAGCAAAAAAGGTCATCTTCCTAGGGTGCTTTTTCATACCTAACCTGACTTCCTTGAGTGTGTTCTTTCTCATGTAAAATAACTTCTGCTTCTAGTCATGGTTTGTAGAGGTAGTTTTTCTCTAAACTTCTTTTAGGCAGAGTCATGACATTTGTCCCATAAAAATGAGTAAGATGGAGGAAAAAACCCTTTAAAACTCACAACCCTGTTGGAACAATACACAAAATTGTATTAGTGACTGTGCTTGGAAAGTTGGTCTTTGCTTTTTTCCCCCCTTAACTGGAGGTTTATAGCCTATTTCAAACTGTTTCTCAGCCTTGCAGTTCATAGCTGATTTAGCCAAATTTTGTGCATTCAGTTAGCTTTTTCTAGACTCCTGGTTCTTCATTCTTAGCACAAGTGATATTTTTTTGGCTTATGAAAGGTCAGTGTTATGTAGGACAGTGTCTCCTATGTACAGTGGTATTTGTCTGTGCTGTGTGACAAACCAGGTTTCTCTGTCTGCTGTGTATACAGGTTATGCTGTGAATTTGTTTTTAGTGTTGCAAAGATGAGGATAGTCTGCATGGGGGCTTCCAGGAACTGTTTGTGTCTTTTTAAGAATTGAATCATCCTGTTCCTTGCTGTAGCAATGCTTTCAGATTAAATATTTATGATTTCATCACTGTGTGGTCAGAGACTTACTATCACACCTCCAGATATTTACTGTTTTTCTTCATTGCTAATATTGCAAGTTTCTCAAAAAATTCATTTTAAGAAAAAAAAATTGCAGGCTAGTTCTGTTGCTCTTTTTAGTGTTCAGTGATTTAATCTGTGATGAAGTCCTTGCAGAAGAGAAAAAAATTGAATACTGGTACTACTTGATTTGCTTTGGTGTTTTTATTTTTAATGTGCCATTTGTTTTTGCTCTGCAAATATCACTTTTCTAGTTTATTAGATCTGTATTATTCAGTTAAATTAATGACATGTTTTATCCACATTTGCATAGGTAATTTGAATTTTTTTTTTTGCTGTATCCATATAAATTTCATGAAAATGTCTTTTGCTATTTAAGAGAGATGCTAAGTTTTATGTGATTTTCTTCTTGGGGTTGAGGATGGGGCTAGGACAATTTTGGACCTAGTATGCATGTTTAGTCACCTAATTTGTATAATAAGTTGGAAGGAATTATTGAAGGGATTGAGTTGCCAAAACATCTTTTTAATTGAAGTGTGCAGTGAGTGTCCCAAGTGTTTTCTTCTTGAATTCTTCTAAAGCTACTTAAACTGGCTTTCCAAACAGATCATCTTCTTTGTGATACCCTTCTGCCTGTACGTTGTTGCACAGTCAGTGACAAACAAGATTTACATTTTTAACTGGCAAAAAGCTTCTCCTATTGTCCCCCTTCCCCAAAAGAACACAAATCATGAATGTTTTGAGTCTTCAAGTGAGTAATGATGCATTGAATATAGAGGGAGGGAAACATGAAGAATGTCTATCCTTCTCTCTGTGCAGAACACCCCTCACTGGAGATGCTAAACTTGCTTGAAGCTACTTTCAGTCTTCCTCTTGATACTTATATACCACCACCATGTCAGTGTTGATAGAATGGCTGGGTTTGCAATCACCAGAGTCAAATTTCTGAGTTCTTTGGTGTTCCTTTTTAAATCTGGTTGTCTACACAGTCTAAAATAACAAGCACTGCTGGCTCCTCTTGTATTTATTTTTTTCAATGAGAACTTTTCCTCCTCAGTTTTAAGGCTGCAAATGCCTAACTTATTTGGGATGATAAAAGCTGTATTGCTCTTTTTGTTTCCTAGGTTACTGGAAGGCAGGGGCTGGTTTTTATTATTAGAGGTTTTGACTCGCTCACATTTCTAGGATTTGAAATAGATGGAGGGGGAAAAAATGACATACTGTTGTGAATACAGGCCTCCTGTCACTCATCTTAATTGTGAATAACTTGTGCCTGAGAGACAGGGACCTTCTTTCTTTGAGCTTGAAACTCAGCAGGAGCTGGGCGTTAGGAGTTGGCACCAGTTACATGTAAGATTTTGGCTTCTGTTCAGTTGTCAGTGCTGGAGGCCTTGTGCCTCACAGCCAAGTACCAGCTGTTCCTGAGCCAGCCCATGCTGTGCTCTTCCCCCAGGTGTCCTGAGATGTTTCTGTTTCTCACAGGTATTCCAAATGCAGTTGTTACTCCACAACAGGGCAATGTATTGTCTAAGTAAAATATGGCCATAGTCCCTGCTGGGGCTGTAGTGTCTTTCCCAAAATTCCATGTCTCATGATGCAGAGACCTAGCATCAACTTGGGTATAAACTGTGCTAAAAGTACTGGATAATTAGTTATTTAAACTCCATTGTAGTGAACATCATAAAGGAGAAGAATTTTTTTTTCCTGGTGATCATCTTCATCAATGAAACTAATACTTGTGATGTTTACCTGGAGGCTTGAAAATATAACATAAATCTTTTATTTCAGAGATTAAGAAGATTATCAACAAAATACAGAACAGAGAAGATCTATCCAACAGCCACTGGAGAAAAAGAAGAAAATGTTAAAAAGAATAGATACAAGGATATATTGCCATGTAAGTCTGATTTACATGTTAATAGAAGACAAAGGAAAGGGCTTGTTATTCTCCGTGTATTTTGAATTTTACTTTTTAGTTATTACTGAAAGGCAAAATTGGAGATAATTAGCTGAAAGATGACATTCTTAAAATTTTTACTTTTATCTTGGAAGGCAAAGTGACTGAATATTCTTATATTTTATCAGGAGAGGTATCATCCAAAGATAAATATGTTCTGGTTCTGAAGCTGTATTGAGCCGACACTTTCATTTTTGTTCAGAATAGTTGAGAACTTTACTAGTTGCTTAAATGTATGTTTTCCTTAGGAGCATGTTATTCATGGTAGAAAACAAACAAATGTCAGCATAAACTCTAGGTGAAATTTTAAGGAGGCTTAAGGAACCTGGTTTGAAGTAAAACAGATTTTTTTTTTTTTCCTGTTTGTTTGGTAAACTTTCAGTGCTGGATTAGCTTTGGTTTCTATTCTGCTAGAGTCCAAATGAAATTCTTTTTAATGTGTGGACACTGAAAGCAAGAGTCGGAGCACAATTTAGATTTTAAACCCACCAACATGTGTATAATAACAGATCAGTGATCTGAAATTACAAGACTGTCTGTTACACATTCACTTCATGTAGCTCCTGAGGCCACTTATTTCAGAAGCTCTCACTGTGCTTCTTGATCTGAAGAGCTGACAGTGAGATTAAAGGGTAGTCCTCTGACAAATGCCGCTTCTCTTATCCCAGAAGGTCAGCAACAGGTACATTTTACTGTGCTTATTAGTTGGGAGGAAATGTTTCATACATGGAGTGAAAAAGAGAGAGGAAGTTGTTATTGTCATCTTATTAACAGTGTCCTGGCATTTTGGTAGATCATGAACAATATAGCAAAGTCTTGGTAGCACCCAGGCTGAGTTGGTGAGACAGTAGCACTGCAGCAATGAATGGCTGCAAGTACAGCAGCAGATGAGCAGATCTGTCATCTGCATGGAAATAAAACCTGAGCCGCTGGGATCTGGAAGGGAATGAAGCTCACAGCGGGGAAATGAGCGAACTCCAAAGCTGACATTGAGGAAAATTGAAGGTGTATTTTCAGTTCAGGTGAATGTCTCAAACATCCAAAGGCTCCGGCAATGAAGTGATGGGAGACCAGCTTGAAATGAGAAGCAGCAGGAGAAAGGCAAAGTATCATTGCCTATCTCTTGTAAATCCAGCAAAGAATGTACATTTTTAACTTAATTGGAGATAAGTGCTGTATTTATCAGGAATTGTTACTGCTACCAGAGAGATCAGTCCCTCAGCACTAACTAAACATTGGCTTCAGAGTAAAAGATGCATGTTCCCATTGCAGTTTGCTAAGCCATCCCAAATGGTAGTTAAATGCAACGTGGTGTTCACTGGTCATCTGAAGAACCAATCAGTTACTGTGAACTGAGCCTTTAAGTTATATAACAATATCCAAGCACTTCATCTTCAGAAGCTGAGAACTGCAGTGGACTTTTTGGAGGGAATTCTATTCCATATCTTTAACAGATGAGCTGTGGCACACAGAGGCAGGATGGCAATGTTAACATTTGGAAACTGCTGTAGAATTTTGAATCTAATGTGCTGGGAAGATAGGATCCCTCATTAGCCTGCTACTTTAATTAGTCTGTTCTGCCACTTAAAAGCAGTTTTTCATATAAAGTCTATGACACCATTGCATGCTTAGAGAGTGTTCTTGCTTTTACAATCTGTCTATCAGAGTGTAACACAATGCAATGTGTTTTAAGGGTTTTTCTAGGCCTTTATATGAGTGTGTTGTCTTTAGATTTGTGATCTAAAAGTCTTGTAATTTACACTTGTGCTTTTTTAAGAAGCATTACATGGTAACACAAATATTTTTTTGCATGTTATGAGGACTGGCAGAGAAATGTCACCATTTTGCAAGCTTTTTGGAAGAGCTTTCTGAATAGAAATAACTCTTAGCATTTACTTCTTGTGGGCATGGTTCCCTGTTTTATTATCAGTGATGTTTTGACAAAACAAAAAACCCAACTAACCATATTTTCTCTTTTGAAATGTATTTGTTCTTTGTCATTTTCTTGAGTTTAGATCTTATCAAAGGTTTAGCAGCTGTTCTGTGGTTGAGGAATTGACCCTGAGAGCAGAAAGTAACAAATTGCTTGAGCAGCTGCTATTTCTACAGATAATTCTGTTGCCCCATTTAAAGATAATTTCTTTTCTGATATGGATTTTCAACTTAAAGAGCCTCTATTGTAGAATAGTTTGAAGAATTTTTATATGAAAACTAGTAAGTTGTGTTATCAACAAGAGCTGGAAGGACTGGCAAACCTGCCAACCAGCTACACCATTTTAGTAACAATCAAGTTGTTGTGTTAAAGATGCAATTTTTTTAAATGCCAAAAAGAATACCAAAACGTTTAGTTTATTCTATCAACAAGTAATAAAGCTATTTTTATATTGCTGAGGATTTTGGTCTCCAAAGAGATGCTGTTTTTATTAGAAGCTTTCTCTGAGACATTCAGTAATGCTTGAGGCAGAAACTTGACATGTCCAAAACCCCCTAAATGAAGGATTCCGCTGCTTTCTAGTTCAGAAGTGCTGCAGCAAAGAGCCTAGCCAGTGTTTGGGGGATAGGGGTCAGTCTGTGTCTGAGCACTAAACCCTGGTGCCTGTTTCCTGTTGCAATTTCTGATGGAGTGCTCCTTGGCAGAGACTTTGAGAGCTGCCAGCTGCTTTAACTGTGCACCGGTGTTTTATGCTTTCTGCTTCCCTTAAGTGTGCCTTAATTCTGACCACCACGGTCTGTGTTAATGTTGTGTAACTGCAGTTTTGATGGCTTCTGATTAATTGCATTTTGCCTCTTTGTATTGAATTGCTCTTGGAATTCCAGGAGGTGGTACACTGTGACCTTGAGCATCAGAAGCACATAGCAGTAGGAGCTACTCTGCTTATCTTTACCTGAGTTGGTTTACCCATAAATCAAATGTACTGACTTGCTTGTGTGACTTACCTTTAGGAAATGTTCTTTAATGTACTATATATATAATATTTACTGTTATATATTGATTTACATGTGTTGTAATATTTTGGTTTTTTGTTTTTTTTAAGTTGATCATAGCCGAGTTAAACTGACCTTAAAAACTCCCCCCCAAGATTCAGACTACATCAATGCAAACTTTATTAAGGTATGTGGTACAAGTTTAACAGTTCTTTTTAAGCTTTTATTTCATGTCAGGGCAGTTTTAATATTATAGTCTAACATAAGACTTTGAAGCTGTGAGGGAAGATATGCTTTTATTATGACTTGAATAAATTTGCAAACATGATGCCATTTATAACACAATCTTCAAACTTTAATTTTACTCCTAAGTGGAAATATGATGTAAAATGCTTCATTTTAAAGTGGCAGGCAAGCAAATTGGAGCTTTATACCATAGGAAAATTCAGATGCAGTTGTTTTAACAGGTGATCTTTTTAGGGACCATAAATGAGGTGTTTGACAAATTGTGTATGTTACTACACATTTCACTGTTCATGGAAGAAGCATGGCAATGGAATTATATCTAACATTCTTAAAGAGAAGCCAGATTTTGACTAAAAGCCTGTTACAGTTGTGTTTCAAAGTATTTATATCTCGAGCTCTCTTTGTAGCTTTATTCTGATGCTGCTTCTATACAGTATTTATTTCTCAGATATAGGTGTTCTTGTAAATCTTCCTGCATGAACATTTAGCTTGAAAAGCTGAATATTAATGTACTGAAAATTTATATAAAACAAATTTTAAAATTCCGTATTTTTGAAATGTATTAGAGGGAGGGTCTTACTTAAAATTTGTTCAGGAGGATGCTTTTTTGCAGAAAGATTTTTAATTTTTCATCACTGAATGTTGAAGTAACAAAGAAAATGCAGACTTAAAGGGAATCTTCACAATCTGAACATACAGAAACTTATTTCCTGTGACAGCTTCTGGCAGTGCTGTAGCTGTTGTAGTCTTGGGCTCCCTTGAGATCACCAGCAAAATTCCCACTAATGTAATTAGGACTCATGTTTCATATTCACCCTTCCTGTTGTAGATGAAAAAAAGGATATTCTAATTTTACAACCCAAAACCTTATAACCCAAATTATAATATATGGGATTATAACCCCAAACCTTTTTTTTATTCAGTGCAGATAAATGTTCTTTATAAACATTAATGGTTCCTTTCTACAATCCCAGGGAGTACATGGGCCAAAAGCATATGTTGCTACCCAGGGACCACTAGCCAATACAGTCATAGACTTCTGGAGGATGATATGGGAATACAACGTTGCTGTAAGTACTTACAGAAAAATTCAGTGTTACCTTATTTCATGGCACTGTGATTGTGCATTTTTTGCCTGAGCTGGCTATTACTATCAAAATATTGACTGTGATTTAGATTATTTGCTTCCTAGGTCTTGCTTTTTGTAGTTAAATAGCATTAATATTATTTATTAATTTTAATAATGTGAATTAAAAGTAATAATTTTATTGAATGAATGTTAAGTCCTTCATATTTTTGAATAGGTTCTTGCTTGGTTACATCTGTCCTGTAGGAGACCTTACAATTCTGACTTAGTGTGGACTGACCTAATCAAATACAGAAGCAGCATGTGAAACAAGAAAAAACCTCAAACCATCTACCTTTCTTTTTATGCTAATTTTGGGTTACTTATTGGTTTATGTGTTCTACATCTGTGTATACAGTTTTTGTCAGGTTTAACTCTTAAATACTTATGGAAATTGGATATGTTTGACAAATTATTTGTGAAATTTTTTGGGGGTGGGGTCTGTTTGACACTTAAATCATGGTTACCTACAGTAACAAATATCTTACCTGTTGGTGCATTTTTATTGTGCTGCTTACGCTTTCTGAAATAGCTGCACCTAAGAAACTTGATGGATGGTTGGGTTTTTTGGCGAGAGTTTGCTCATATTTTATGCATTCTATGTCACTTAAGCAAATACAGCTATGTTTCTTCCAGCTGGCAAATGGCTCTTTATTTTTGTGAGTTTCGAATTTACAGTCAGACTGAATAAATAAGGTATTTGTACAGGATTACAGTGAATTTGAATTAAGTAGCCTTAAAGTGTTGTAATAGTGAAGTAGATTTTGTGAAAGATGAAATGTGTTTACTGTTTTAGAATTAAAAGAGCATGTGTATGCAGGAAAGAAAATATTATTAATAATTAGCCTCTTCCATAGTAACTACTTAAAGTGTATCATTATCTTCTTGATAGAAGCAAGTGGTGAAGTGTAGGTTTAAGTTACATGATCTAAAGACATCTAACTTGGAGCATTGTTTTTTTCTTTTCAGATAATTGTAATGGCCTGTCGAGAATTTGAAATGGGAAGGGTATGTGTCCTAAATACAAAAATAAATGAGCTTTGCCCATATGGGGCAATAGCTGTGAAGCTTCATATGCCAAATCCATAACTGTTATAATAATATGCCAGATGAAGTGAGAATGCTTATCCTTACATTTCTGTACATAGGAAATAGTGCATGAGACTGCATTTTTTCCCCCCATTTGTAGGGTTACATGATTATTTAGGTGTCATCTTAGTGGAATATATTTGTATACACAACTGTACCAAGAGTTTGTTTCTGACCATGTCACTGTGGAAAAAGAGTGTCTTGCTCTTTGTGGGATGTAGGCCAACTATGAAAATACTGAGTCCTTCAGAATTTCCTGTCAATTGGTACAGCTGCAAAAACATTTTTTTTAGAATCTCTCTTCTTTATTCTTATGACCTTAGAAGGAAATCCAGAACTGTGAATTTCCAGCTTTCACAAAAACTAAGCTTTCTTTGCTCCCCTCTGTATGATGGTTGTGCATATGTACAAGCAGACATGAAGTCCACGTCCTAATTTACAAAATGTCTTTTGCCTGTATTTATGTTGGTTGGTTGGGGCCTTTGTTCTGTTTTTCTTCTGTTATCCAAGAGAAAAGTTATTTTACTATCTTAAAAGAGGTCCAGAATAAGGCATTCAGGGTTGTGATTTTGTTTGCTTCTGTTAATCATCTTTCAGTACCACGCATGAATTAAATTAGAATTCTTTACTTTAACAGAAAAAATGTGAGCGTTACTGGCCTCTGTATGGAGAAGCAGCTGTAACTTTCGGACCATTTCGTGTTTCTTGTGTAAGTATAAAGTTTTATAAATTAATGTTAAAGTATTTAGTGGGTTTGTAACTTAAATGTTCAATGAACTGTTTGTAGTGGGCTTTTTAATTGTTCAGTACTGAATTTTACACAAGGACTCTCAAAGGAATGTGCATATCTAAGCTGTGTGGTTTTTTTAATCCTCCACAATTGTTTTATTTTTTTAAAGAAGGGAACCTGTGTCCCTTGGTTTTGTATCTTTTTATGTATTATTTCTTGAGCTTTGTATGACAGTCTTGAATGTCTGTGTCATACTCAAGAAACCAAAATCTTGTACAGTTGTTTTGTCTGTTATGTCTTGTGCATTCTGAATGAAATGAAGTAACACTGGAATAGGTTATTTTTATTAAGTTAATTAGCATGAAGTGTTTTTAGGTGGTCAGAAAGAGTTAACATGCCTGTTTATTCAGCTATTAATACTACTTTGAAATAGTCTAACAAAAATTAAGTACACTTCATCTTGTCGGGAAAATATATACTTGCAAATTTTCATCTATGAAGATTCTGAGTAACCTTTTTGTACTGTAAGTTGATTCAAATTTGGCTGCTTTTTGCCCTGTTCCTCATGATGTTGGTGAAAGGATTTTGTGTGTTTGTTGTACTTGACTTAGCTACAGCTGAGAATGTATTCCCTTTAGGTACCCTGGTTTATGTGGACTGCATTGCTTTAAAACCTGCAAAGTGTTGCAGTTGTTGATGGGAAATGGTGAACTCCCAGTAGGAGACAGAAACACATTAAAGCATATATACAGTCTCCTAAATTCTCTCTGGGAAGCTGTAATGCCAAGCTTTTAAAGGCATCTTCAAATTCTGATGTTAGTGATATTTAAAGTACAGTAATATTGTTTGATGTCTGCAGTATTAACTTTCCTTGATATTCCAAAGGAAGACTTGAAAATTCTGTGAGCTAGAAGCTAGATTTTTTGGCCACAACCAAGATAATTAGTGATTCTTTCAGATGCACCCTTAATTGAAAATAATGGAAAAGGAAAATAAAGGAGAGATAACAGGATAGGGTGGTAAGAGGCTGAAGTTTCTACAGCAAAAGTGTTATAGAGGGATGGCTGTGAAAGGCGATCTGTGAATTAAAAGTATGAAGAAATAAAGCAAAAGAGGTATTTAGAAATATTCTTACAGAGTTTATTGATGACTTTGGAGCACACAAGACATTAATTTCAAAACTCACATTTTTAAGTAGAATTAACATGCTTTGCACATTTTGTGCAGCAAGCTAACTTGCTGGTGTGTTAATCAGTGTTTTGATTGCCTCCCTCTTGAGGAAATCATAAATACAAAATCAGTAAATAAAAAAAGACACCTGAGCTTCAAGTTTGAGTTTTTGGTTACAACCTGTGTGTTGCAGTTTGATTTTTAATTTTTTTTCCAATGCATTATTGTTTTCTTATGTTTAGGAAGCTGAGCAAGCAAGAACAGATTACTTCATTAGAACATTATTACTTGAATTTCAAAATGTGAGTACGTGATCACTTCTGGTCTCATCTTCAGTGGTTGCCCAAAAGTCTCTCAAATGATACAATGTCAGAAACTCAAGAAAATAACTTCACTTTTTCAGGTTCTGATTATGTATGTAAATGATAAAGTTTGGAAGTTATGTTAAAATCTTAGTATATAAAGGAGGAATAGCAAAACTCTTTGCCTTTTATCTATGTTCTTGTTTACCCAAATGGCTTAAGCTTTTCTTATAAACTTACACTGAAATGTCAGATGTCAGACTTCATTTGAGTGAAAAGCAGCTACCAGTAAATAAAAACTGTAGAGCCCTCCTGCAAAAACATGAAGCATGACAGTCTATTTTACAGGGGACCTGTCATTTTAATTGGCAACCTGCTTAATAAATGATTTATTACAGGTTAGTCACATTTGTGGTTATGTTTTCTTCAGCAAAGCTTTGTTCCAGTTCAAGAACAGGTATCACAACAGTTATGAAAACTGCTTAATCATGAGGGGAGTAACTTTGGGGAATAATTTTTGTCTGCAGTATTTTGCTAGGAATGCATGAACTTAATCAGTTTGTTTCTGTTAGTGCGTCCTGAATGCTCATAACTGACTGGGCTGTGAGACTGTTTAGATAACAGAAATTCTGCATAGTAACCAGGGTTTGTGACTTTTTTTGACATGGTGCACTTCAAAACAGAACTGGATACCAAAAACCCCAAAGCAGAACCTGCCTTCCTTTTCATACCTCAGTGTTGTGTGAACTAGTTACACCAGAAGCTGTAACTGATGTCTATTTCGCTTGCCTTTGCTATGCATGAAAGTGATGTTTGGCTATTGACTTTGGGGAGTTCTGTCCCAATTAGATGCCTGTGTACTGCTTAAAAACTGAGCAGCAACAAAAATTACAGTTTGTACTGAGCTTTTGATCTTAGCAAGGAAACAGAAGTTTGTTCCTATGAGGAGCAATTTAACTGAAAGGGTTAACAAGATGTATTGATATTTAAAATGTGCATCTGATAAACTGGTTTTTCTTCAGATTTATGTAGCAGATTTTCTTGAGGATTCCTGTAAAATTAATTACAGACTTTCAGCTTACTTTGAAAAATTCTAAGCGTAGCCTTGCACTGGGGAGGAAAAAGTGTATTTGTGGTATAAAGTAATATCCTTTTTAGTTTGCTTTCAGGCTTTCCAGAATAATTATATGTTTTGTCACTTCTGTAGCATTTGCAGTGGATTATCATACAAAAAAGAACTATGCAAAAGAATTTAAAATTTCCATAAATCTACAAAGTTATTTTAGTTTCTAGAAGGAAAACCAGTTTGACTGAAACCTGATTATTTTCAAGAAAGAAATTTGATTTTTTAGCTTATAATTGGCAGTAGAGAAAAGGACTATAAAGACTCTTTAAAATTTTTGATTTTCATATAAAAAAACAAATATTTTTTTTTTTTCTGACCATTCTGCTAATGTGAAAAATCACTGGTCTTTTTAAAAGTCATTAAGTGAAATTTCTTGGTGGACCTTAATAGACAGCTGTAACTCTTGCTTTTACTGATGACCTTGGTTTTACATAATCATCTGGATTTTAAAATTTGTGCTTTCTTAGGCTGTGTTTTCTCTTGTTTTAACTAGCTATGGTGTTTCCACAGAGCTGGGAAAAGTCAAGCATCAAAAATAGATAACTTTACATGCTCGAGAGGCCTGCTATGTTGAATTTTCAATAACTAAACAGAAGGTAGTGTAGGTCTTGAGACCTGTAGACTGTAATGTGGATCAAAAACTTCACGCTCTCCAGTGCATTACTTGGAGGGGTATACTGGAACCCAGAGGCGTGACAGCAGCATGGAAAGGTGCAGTAGAACTGGTTCTGCTGGTGGCTGCAGATGCTTTGGATAATGACGAAAGAGGATTTTCAGGGATTCAGGTAGCTGAGTAACTAAGCTGTTCTAAAGCCTACTTCTTTAGTACTATTGTAGCTCCTGTTATTAGAATAAAGGTGTACCTATTGTTGCAAATGTGATCTGTTTTTAGATAAGGTCTCAATTATTTCTGTTGTTTTCTCAATTTCCCTCTGTGAGCCTGTGCACACGTGCACACACTTTATTTTGTAATGTGACAAAACAACACCTTTGCCCCCATTTTTTTCCCTCACTTTAAGTTACTAAAGCACAAATAGAAAAAGAAAGACCACATGAAAGATTCTTTTTCCCTTTCTAAGCTGTAGCTGTATGGACATAGAAGCTTTTTATATGGTGCAGCACTGTGGGTCCTTTAACACATACAATAGAGAGGGGCTTCTGAACTGTCCCATAGGGCTACGTTCTTCTTATGCATTAGCAGCACTTCAAATACGACTTCAGAATTTCTCTTCTATTTTTTGAAGTGGTATAAGCTGTTGGGTTTTTTAATCCAGTAAATGACTTTGCTTGTCAAAGGTTCATAGACTTCTTCAGTACAAACTCAGATATGTGTTATCATTAACACCCTTCTCCCTGCCTCTCCCTTAGGAGACTCGTAGTGTCTATCAATTTCATTATGTTAACTGGCCTGACCATGATGTCCCTTCGTCTTTTGATTCTATTCTGGACATGATCAGCTTGATGAGGGAATACCAGGAACATGAAGATGTTCCTATTTGCATACACTGCAGGTACCAAATATATTTATCTTTTAATTTTTAAAAATTTTCATTTTTTGAAGTCTAGACTTTTGTTATGGGATGCACTAGTTTTGGTTCTAAATCAGAATTTATGTATTTTAGTTAAAAAAAATTCTCATGTCAAAACTTAATTCAAAATTGTACGGGCTTCATTTTCTTAAAACTGATGCCACAGCGAAATTTGGCTTCTACTTCAGTTTAAGACAGAATATCAATCAGAAAAGAATGAGCCTCTGAAAGGGAACCCATTTTGTGGTTCTTAAGATGTAAATCCTCATGAGGACAAAACAGACTTGGAAGATCATTGCAAATCAGCTTGGGAGTAAAGGCTCCATTCTCAGTAGGAGAGACTACGTAGCACATGCATCACTAGGAACTCTGTCTGTCTGTCTTCTAATATGACAAAAAAGATCTTTAACAAGCAGGCTGTAGTTTCCAGTTGGGAAGTCTTCAATTCTGAACAACAGTTTCCTGAACAACCTTGACCTGAAATTTGGCTGACAGAAGAACTGTTGAAACTGAACTGCCATGAAGATATTTTGGTGAATTGACAGTTTCTGACAATTTATCTGGAAATCTTGCCTATTGCTTTTAGTGCTTTTTAAAGCAACTAAAGTTCATGTATTATGTCAGGAAAAATTGAATTCAGATTTGTAAGTCCGGACATTTTAAATTCACGGTGCTTGTTAACTCTTTAGAGCTTAGTTACTTTCTTCAAGGGCTGCATTCTTTTTTTGAGTTGTCACTCTTAAGCGAAGTCTAAAACCATAAACTGATTTAGCACTGAAATCTATTTCACTTTGTCCTGTTCTTTTTGAATGTCAATATAATTGTAAATGTTGATTCTTTACAACAGTGTAATTATAATGTAATAAATATGCATGAATTATAACTCTGCATGTGTAAAACAGAGGAATTCATACAATTAGGGAAAATAAATAAGATAGTTTGCTGTCACTGTTAAACTTTCAGATTTATGTGTTTTAGCTAAAAAGCAGAAAATACAGATGTGATACTAAATCAGAAAAATGTGGCAAGTCTTTAAATGTATTCTGTTCTGCCATTTTACATCATTTACCATTAAACTTGGAGAAGACCACACCTGATGAAGCAGTAATAGCTGGGAATAGTGGGACAAAAGAAAGGGGCACTAAAATTGTCAGCATTGAGGCATCTTTCATGACTGCAGTTCCAAATGGCTATGAAAACTTGCATTAAAAAATTTGATGCTGCATTTTTCACTACTGTTTTTTTAATTTTTAAGACACCGTAGTGTCAGGCTAAGTTAAATTAAAATGATATTTGAGGTATTTTGATAATTTTTTTAATGTGGACTCTTGAAATATAAGGCTTATAGTGTTTAACAGATTTAAATAATATCTAACACCTAGCTGTTTATGTTCATAGTGCAGGGTGTGGAAGAACGGGAGCCATCTGTGCCATAGATTATACATGGAATTTGCTTAAAGCTGGGGTAAGGAATACTAAAAGAAGTTTTATGACAATCTGTAAATTCATAACAATGATTGAGTTTCCAAGTGTTCTAAAATAGTGAAATATTTAAGACATTCTGGAACTCTCTTGACAGGTTGGATGTTTAGTTTCATTGCATTCATGCTTTAGTATGAACTTACTTTCCTTTGACAGCAAGTTTTTACCTAAAAAGATCACTATAAAATTCTAATTTTTAAAAAATATATTTTAATATAAATTGATTTTTGGATTCAACTTTCTCAGTCTTTCTGATTTATTGTGCAGCTCAAATTTAAAGGGATAATTTAATTCTGGGATTTTTAGGTTATGAAGCGTTGTTAATGTTGCAGCATCATATTAATGACACTGCATGTCTCATTTTAAAAATGCTTGAAATTCTCTAATCTGATCTAAATCAAATGTCAATTTGGAGTTGCTTTAAAAAAAACCCAAACAGTTGCAGATTAGCTTTACCTATTAAAGTTAGACTTAGTTTTTGAAGTTTAACAGCTTTTGTGTTGTTGTTTTGACAGTTATGTCATTGTAATTAACTTGCTTCTGTATTTCAGAAAATACCTGAAGAATTCAATGTATTTAATTTAATACAGGAAATGAGGACACAAAGGCATTCTGCAGTGCAGACAAAGGTATAGTTTGTTTTAAAATGAATGTGATAATATATCATTATTCTTTATAAAGATCGGTGCATTAATTTTTATCTGGTACCCTATTATAGGAGCAGTATGAACTTGTCCATCGAGCCATAGCACAACTGTTTGAAAAGCAACTGCAAAAATATGAAAGTTGTGCAGACTGGAAGATTGCNCCGGACATTTTAAATTCACGGTGCTTGTTAACTCTTTAGAGCTTAGTTACTTTCTTCAAGGGCTGCATTCTTTTTTTGAGTTGTCACTCTTAAGCGAAGTCTAAAACCATAAACTGATTTAGCACTGAAATCTATTTCACTTTGTCCTGTTCTTTTTGAATGTCAATATAATTGTAAATGTTGATTCTTTACAACAGTGTAATTATAATGTAATAAATATGCATGAATTATAACTCTGCATGTGTAAAACAGAGGAATTCATACAATTAGGGAAAATAAATAAGATAGTTTGCTGTCACTGTTAAACTTTCAGATTTATGTGTTTTAGCTAAAAAGCAGAAAATACAGATGTGATACTAAATCAGAAAAATGTGGCAAGTCTTTAAATGTATTCTGTTCTGCCATTTTACATCATTTACCATTAAACTTGGAGAAGACCACACCTGATGAAGCAGTAATAGCTGGGAATAGTGGGACAAAAGAAAGGGGCACTAAAATTGTCAGCATTGAGGCATCTTTCATGACTGCAGTTCCAAATGGCTATGAAAACTTGCATTAAAAAATTTGATGCTGCATTTTTCACTACTGTTTTTTTAATTTTTAAGACACCGTAGTGTCAGGCTAAGTTAAATTAAAATGATATTTGAGGTATTTTGATAATTTTTTTAATGTGGACTCTTGAAATATAAGGCTTATAGTGTTTAACAGATTTAAATAATATCTAACACCTAGCTGTTTATGTTCATAGTGCAGGGTGTGGAAGAACGGGAGCCATCTGTGCCATAGATTATACATGGAATTTGCTTAAAGCTGGGGTAAGGAATACTAAAAGAAGTTTTATGACAATCTGTAAATTCATAACAATGATTGAGTTTCCAAGTGTTCTAAAATAGTGAAATATTTAAGACATTCTGGAACTCTCTTGACAGGTTGGATGTTTAGTTTCATTGCATTCATGCTTTAGTATGAACTTACTTTCCTTTGACAGCAAGTTTTTACCTAAAAAGATCACTATAAAATTCTAATTTTTAAAAAATATATTTTAATATAAATTGATTTTTGGATTCAACTTTCTCAGTCTTTCTGATTTATTGTGCAGCTCAAATTTAAAGGGATAATTTAATTCTAGGATTTTTAGGTTATGAAGCGTTGTTAATGTTGCAGCATCATATTAATGACACTGCATGTCTCATTTTAAAAATGCTTGAAATTCTCTAATCTGATCTAAATCAAATGTCAATTTGGAGTTGCTTTAAAAAAAACCCAAACAGTTGCAGATTAGCTTTACCTATTAAAGTTAGACTTAGTTTTTGAAGTTTAACAGCTTTTGTGTTGTTGTTTTGACAGTTATGTCATTGTAATTAACTTGCTTCTGTATTTCAGAAAATACCTGAAGAATTCAATGTATTTAATTTAATACAGGAAATGAGGACACAAAGGCATTCTGCAGTGCAGACAAAGGTATAGTTTGTTTTAAAATGAATGTGATAATATATCATTATTCTTTATAAAGATCGGTGCATTAATTTTTATCTGGTACCCTATTATAGGAGCAGTATGAACTTGTCCATCGAGCCATAGCACAACTGTTTGAAAAGCAACTGCAAAAATATGAAAGTTGTGCAGACTGGAAGATTGCAGATGGAGTGGTAGGTGTCTTTCCCATATGTAGCTGTTAGCTTCTGATGAAAATTCTTCTGTGAAGTTGTTTTTAAAGTGTTCAGTGGTGTGATCTTATTAAGATCTCATGTTTTTTAAAGTACTGCTTGCATTGAAATAGATTAGGAGAGAGAAAAATAAGTTCAAAATGCCTTTGTCAGGAAGCTTCATGCTCTACCCTTTTAACAAAGGAGAAGAAAGTGGAAAAAATATTCTTCATTGCTATTCTCAGTATTTGAGGATTTTTCTGTCTTTATGTCCTTTTCCTTTAAATTTCATGTCCCCTATAGGTTTTCTCTCTTTTTGTATGTTTAGATATATTTTCTTGGCTGTTGCTGGCCACTATGTGAAAAATAGCCCTTTGGATTAATATATTCTTTCTCTCCCACAGTCCAGAACTCTGTACCACCCTTGGTCCCTGGATTGTGTTTTGTTTATTCAGTGATTATCTGTCCCTTCAGTACCTTCAATTGGTGTAGATTCTATAGCTCTCTAGAGGGACTATGAGTGCTATCTTCAGGACTCTGATATATCTGGAAGCAATTTTAAATGTGCTTTTATTAATAAGCACCCCATTTATTTTAGGGATTTAACTGTCCTGTACTGTGTTTTCTAGGACGTCCAGAATGTTTTCAATTCTTGTATTAAAGGCATCCACCCTTCTGCTAACTCCTAAGAATTTATATCAATTCATGCAGTATTGATGAGGTCTTAGTCATGACAAGAAACCTGTTGACTAAATGCAATATGGTTAGGGCAGGCTGCTTTTATTTGTTACAAGTTTGATTAAGCTGATGTGTGATTTTTTTTTTTTGGTTCCCTGAGATTCCCTGAGAAATGAGCACGACAGGGTTTGGAATATGCAGACTGATTAGCTTTGTACAGAAGTGATTTCTGATTACTTGAGTTTTTGTTGCAGTGGGGTTAGCCTGCACCCTTTCCTGAAAAACAGCTTTGGCCTGTGGAAAGTATCAGGAACAATAATCTTGATAGATGTTCATGGATGCTCTTTATTTTCTCACAGCTTTATGGCTGGGCCTGGCACAGACTGACTACAACAACTGCCCAGAATCATGTGAACACCCCCTTAAGTACAGGATTCACTGGGCGGAGTTACATTTGAAAAGACCAGTGAGGAACAGGATTTAGACACAATAGCATCAGGGAGCTTGGAAACCCCGTGTAACCCAACCATGCTTCCACTCCCAAGGCCCATCCCCACCAGGGGCACCTCCACAAGTTTTGATCATAAAATAGTAGGTAGATCAGTCTACTGTATCTTCTGGTTATTTGACTTAATCTGACATGTGTCTGTGCTCTTATACAGAATGAAAAATATCTCTTATTTATTTATTCCTATTACTATACATACTAAATTACTTACCTATTCCAGAACATGAGTAAGACTGTGGCATACCATGCTGATACTATGTCTATAACAAAGGCAATGCTGTCTTTAGCTCAGCTTGAGAGATTTGCTGACTAATAAAACAAGACCTAATAGAAAATGAAAGGTAATGTACATGGGGGTGAGAGAGGGATAAATCCCAGCTCTGAAAAGGCAGTGATGGAGTGTGAGTTTTGAGTTTTACTTGGATATGATCTTGGTTTATGATCAACAAGTTGTAAAGGAAATTGAATTTTAGCAGTTACTTGGAAGCTAGTAAGTGCAGAGAATGTGATATCTGAGGGTACCTTGCAGCTCGACTACTGACTGCATGTCAAGTCTGCTTATCTCAAAAGCATGTTACAGAATTTGAACATTAGGCGACTGGACAAGGATCAAAGGTGTTGGAAGGCTCCATCTAAAGAACATGGAGATGGAGAAAAAATGGATGAGGCTAGATACAACAGAGGCCGAGTAATAACAGAAAGCTGATTCCTATGAACTTTTTCTAAGGGGTACCAGGGATACCTGAAAGACTTAATTTAAAAAGCGACATTTGTATAAAAAGTGCAACATGAAACTGCAGAGCTCCTTGCAGCTGAAAGCCTGTATCTTTGAGGTGAATATCTCACCACCTTGGAATCTTCTTCCATGAATTTCGCTAACCTTTGACCTATGAAATTCCAGAATTGCAGTCTGTTGGAAAACATTATAGGGAAAGATCCTTGTATGCCTGCTCTGCTCTTATTCTTCCCTGGAAGTTCCCTTTTGGTCACTGCTGGAAGCAGCACAAAGTAAATCTTTGTCTGACTAGGCACAGCCCTTTTTGTCTTGGGAAATGATGCTTCTTCCTATTGTTACTTGAATCATTCTGCAGGAAGGTTGAGGGGGAAAAAAGTCTCATAGGTGAAGGGTTTCTGTATCTAAGAATGCGGTACTTAAATTTGCTACTCTCCATTTGTTACAAAATTTGCCTTCAAGGAATTAACTGGTGTAGGCTTAGCTTCTGTTTCAAATGTATAAGGGGAGTCTCACATATCCAGTTAAATATTTTCTCATAGTTTTAATCTGATTCTCAAAATTTTGAAGCTCACTTGAGACAGTGTTTTTTGCTATTCTGACAAAGCTCCCTTTTGACCTCCAGGAGTCTTATGTAGCATCTGTTGTATATAATGTCTGATTTTCTCCAGAAATTTTCTAGTTTGTTTTCTTTTAAAAAGCAGACGAGCATTCTGGGATTCATCTTGGTTGAAAAACTAATTCTGAGGCAGGAAGTTTTCAAAAAACTTTATTAAATACAGTGTAATATTCTAAGGCTCCTTCACAGGTGTTACTCTGCCTGCAGATGCTACAGCAACTATGAAATCTTCATTATGTGAATGCTTTTAATTATGTCCAGTGAAAACAATTCCAAATAAAATTCATGTGCCTCTGTTGGATATATTCCTAATAGTTAAGTAGGAGATGCTACTGGCCTGAAGAGGAAATGTCATTTATTCTGTTTTCATAATACTGTGAAGAGCTGGAATGCTCAGTAGGGTTGGTTTCGTGGTTTTGTTTTCCAGTTGCTGTTCTCATTTCAAGCAGTGTTTGAAATGGGTTGAGTTCCAGAGGCTCTGTGAGCAGGGCTTGCCAGTAAGATCCCAGTAAAAGGTTAATCTGATTGGCAGCAAGTGGCAGTATTCATGGGGAAGTAGCTCAGACACAATCCTGAACGTGTGTTCCTGTGAACTTGCCAGCTTTGCCCTGCTGGGAACAATACTGTAAAAAGTCAGCAGCAAGGCATGCAGTGTTTGAAAATAGACTTATGATAGGGTTAGAATTTCCACTAGAATTTGATAGTTTTGAAACTATGTAGAAAATGCATACATGATGTGCTTTAATGTAGTAAGTGTATATTCTACCATATAGTTACACATATTGTGAATGTGTAGAACTACAGATGTTTAAATTAATACCAAGTATTTAAATTAAATGAAATAAGAAAAGCTCTGCTCAGATACCAATTCTTGCAACAGTACCCCACAGCAGCCAAATTTCAGGGTGAAGAATTGCTGCTCAGGAGCCATTTTTTTTGTGATAAGAATTCAGATGCTAAAGTTGATAATCAGAACTATTCACCTCCCCCACTTAAGTACTTTCAAGTTACCAAACAAACTGGAACAGAGTCTTGGACCGAAGCCCTTCCCACTGAAATTCTTGAAAATATTGTCATGTATTTCAAGTTGATAGCTGTGCTTCTCACCATCATTGGCTTTGTTAGTACTGCTGTAAAAATATTACACTTGCTGTTGTGTTTGGAAGCTTTGAAATATATGTGAGATCATTAGTCTTGGTCATCTGATAAGATATCAGTCAGATTTGTATCGGTAAAATATTTCATGAGTTATTTGAGAATGTTCTTCATGAGCTGAAGTGAATTGTAACTGTCTTGGAAAACCTGAATCATATGGAATTTCATGAAGTTGGATGCTCCGTTTGGAAGTCAGAAAAAGAAAACTGGTTAAAACACAAACAACCAAGTTCACTATCTCTTCAAAAATATTTCATGTTGAATTTTGTCTCTTGACAGTACCAAGGATGTTACAGGACTGCAAGTCCATGTTTTGCCCTTATCCGTGAGTAGGAGCTTGTGTTAATAAACACTTTCTCCAAAATCTGGCACTGCTAGAACTCTCCAGTGTCTCTTGCATTTTGTGCTGTAAAAGTGACAGAGTTCTGTTGCTGTGGTTGACTTCACTTTTAGAAGTCATGGAGGAATCAGCTGCTATAAGAAGAATGTTGTTATTTGAAACATTAATGGTTTAGAAACTGTAATTGAAAAGACTTTGCTGTTCATATTCTCTTTGCTGTTTGGCAGCTTGGAAGGATATTTTTTGTCATCGCAGCATTCTAAAAAATCATGTATTTCTTCAGAGACATTTATCTTGTTGCCTCTGTTGGAATGTTTTATTTAATCTGAGTCACTTGAGTGTATCATTTCAATCTGAAGTATTTCTCTTTTTATCCACTGATGCTCAGTGATTCCCATGCTGCTTTATGATAAGGGCAAAAGGAATGCCTCAATTCCTTCTAAGGTAAAACATGAGATTACTTCTGGAGGAGTCTTTGCAGTAAATTTGCCAGTGTTTTACCAGCACAGATACACAAATATTTCCACTGTGAGTTGCAAAAGAAAATGATACATTGCAATTCTTGGGCAAAAGGTCCTGAATGGTAGGCAGTGTCTGTGAAATCTCAGTCTAAGACTGTGATCCTCTGTTTGCTTGAAGTTAGTGACAACTCTCTTTGGTGATTGAACCAGTGGAGGAAGCAGGTGGGGGAAGACCCACCCTTGGGAGGTGACAGCACAATTTGGGTTACCTTAGCAAGCTGCATTCAGACACTGCATCTGCCATGAGAATTCGTTGTTTCTCTGTATTACTACAGGAACGTAAGCTACTCTGCATTTTAGTAGTGTAGGGGTAATCTACACTTCAAGGTATTTGAGTTTATGGTCTTGTCATTTGTTAATGTAGTCTTTCATAGGTAGGTAAGCACACGTCGGGACCCTAGGGGGACATGGCAGCGTCCCCATGGGGCTGGGATGGGGACCCTGCTCACGTTGTCCCCTGCCCGCATTCTCCACCATCTGTTTCAGTCCAGTACAGCTTATGAAGACAGCTTTGGCCCATGGAAGGATTAGGGACACGATCTTTCATAGGTGTTCATTTGATCTTTATTTCTCCTCCTGGCCGCATGGCCGGCCACCAGTACAGACTGAATCTCCTCCCGGGGAAACTCCCGCCGTTCCCGCCCGGGCCACACAAAGTATCCAATGGCAAACAGAGCCCGAGAAAATGTGACCTGAGAGCAGGGATCCCAGAAACCCTGTGCCCCGCCATGCGTCCCCCCAGGCTCCCCTCCCACCCAGGGGGAGCGGGGCGGGGGGCAAGCCCCAACACCTCGTCTACATATGTGCAATTTAACAGAATACCTAGAAATTCCTACCTATGAGCATTTTCACTTGATCTCAGTAGCTCCTCCCTCAGGGGAGTAACTCCAAGGAAGTTGAACTGTTGAGCATTTGATGCATATAGACACAAAGGTTGGGAAAAGATCCTATTCTTTTGTTTACCCATGTTGCAGTGAGAAGCCTGCCACAGTAGATAGTTGTCTCCTGGGAGAAAGCAGGGTGCTACATGCAACACTTAGTAAATTGCACATTTGTTAATCCATTTTTTAAACATTATTCTGTATGATGACCCCTGAGAGCTACGTATGTTGTCCTGGTTTGTCTAAGCTGATACTTTTAAAAATTGTGGTCTGCCTGAGAATGCAACATCTGTCTAGAGAAGCAAGGGAGTGCTGACTGATGTCGATAAGCTGTGCTTAGGAAGGCTGTGGAAGGCTTTTTCTTAATACCACCATCTGCTCTTCTCAACAGATGCAGTCATCCAAGTGAGATACCCTATATTCGCTTTCAGAGCTGAGCTTCCTCGTTTCTGCTCCATGCTAGTTTTTCTGCATGTTTGCCTATTTGCTTATTTTGATATATGACAGGAAAATTGTGAGTTGGTGTCACTCAAGGGTGATAATTACTCAAAATACTGGCTATTCTCTATTTCTTGTAACACGGAACTGAGAACAAGTAACAGGGAAAGACTTCTCTAAAAGTAAACAAAGCCTTCACAGAAACAGCAATCCATTGAGCTAATTAAGGAAAGTAACAAAATCTCTTTTTTTTTTTTTTTTTTTTGTGACAATAATTCTTGTAATCATTCTTATTCTTCATTCAGTGTAACTAAGTGAATGGATCTGGACTTTTACCTGACGCACAAGTGAAAATTTTTGAACACCTCTCTGCCTGAAGCCTTCCCCATGTACAAAGTTGGGGTAACCACTGGCTTTTCTGGTGTTAGATTTAAAATTACTGTTTTGTGTGTGCAAGTTTTCTTGTTGGGTTTTGTTTGTTTGGGGGTTTAAATTTTTTTTGTTCAAGGAGTTGTTTTTGTAAACTCTGTGATTGCGTATGCCTTGGACATTTGAGTTTATATACATTTTTGAAAGGGTTATACTTATGTTTTATTACGAGTAGTAAAAATGGCAGTGCCTTTTCAGCTACTTCTGCCTGTCTGAACTAGAAACAGCTTCTTACAACTGGAAACAACTAGAAAAGCTTCTTACTGTATACATGGAGTTTTCAAAAGCTTTGACATATGTTAGCTTCTTTAATAAGCTTTTTCTTCTGCCTGTGAGAAAAGCATATCTCAGGAAACATTCTGTTCACAAACACTTCACATTACAAACATAGAAGGACAGAGATGCAGCTGCTGGTTTGTTTTCTGGACAAGTTAGTCCAGAGCCAACAGGCACACCCTTTCGCTTGCCAAGACCCTTTAGAAAACTGAGTGCATAAATAAGAAATGTGTTCCTGAAAACTTCTGTGCTGCTGGGAGAACAGAACTGGGAGACTTTTCTGATCTGTTGTAGGATGGAGAAGGTGGTGAGGGGGAGGAGCTCTTGTGGAGTCTCGCCCTTTTTAGTATCTTTCTGCCTTAGGAAACTGGGATGTGCTGTGGTGCTGAAGCAAGGCCAGCAGCCTGTTCTGTTCTTGGGAAGCAGTTGTTTGGGATGCATTCATCTCTAGCTTTGGTTGTTAGTACTTATGAATAAGGGGAGCCTATTTAGTACAATACCAATGCATTTACTGCTATCCTTAGTAACTAATACATATGGGAGAGAGTCAGTTTGCCTTGCACAAGTCAGGGAAATGGGGAGGAACATGACACAACCACTGAGCAGGAAAGAGAGTTTACTGTTTAATACTGGGAGCCTCAGCATCTTTGCCACCAGCCTTCAGAATGGTCCTCTGCCTGAATGAGGCAATAAAATTAATGTCCATGTTCATTAAGGGCAAAGTGATCTGTATTGTCACCCATTACCTGATGTCAAAAAGTAGGAAATTGCTTTTTTATGTATTTGAGAGGGGGCTGAGTTGGAAGTTGTTTGGGGCTCGCCCCCTCCTGCTCCCCCTGGGTGGGGGGAGCCTGGGGGGACGCATGGCGGGGCACGGGGTTTCCGAGACCTCTGCTCTCAGGCCACATGTTCTTGGGCTCTGTTTGCTATTGGATATTTTGTGTGGCCCGGGCCGGGGAACGATGGGGGTTTCCCCGGGAGGAGGTCAGTCTGTACTGGTGGTCGGCCATGCTGGCTGGAGGAGAAATAAAGACTGAATGAACACCTATGAAATATCATGTCCCTGATCCTTCCGTGGACCAAAGCTGTCTTCATAAGCTGTAGCCAGACTGCAACAGAAGTTCATGCCCCATGGTAATGTTTCCTGTGCTGGGGACCTCAAAGCTGAATGCAAACCATTGCAGACGTACTAATTTTTTTAAAAAAACAACCCACATTCATAGTTTTCCCTAGTCCGTAGCTGCATCCAAAGCAGTGTGGGCAGCAGGTGAAGGGAAGTGGTTCCGCCCCTCTACTCCATGCCTGTGAGACCCCACCTTGGGTACTGCATCCAGCTTTGGGGCCCCCAGCACAGGAAGGACCTGCTGGAGTTAGTCCAGAGGAGGGACAGAGAGTGAGCAGAGCACAAACAGGTCTCCTATGAAGACAGAGAGAGTTGTGGTTGTTCAGCCAGGAGAAAAGAAGGCCCCAGGGGTACCTTATTGTGGCCTTGCAGTACTTAAAAGGGACTTATAAGAAAGATGGGGACAGACTTTTCAGCAGGGCCTGTTGCAGTAGGACATAGGGTAATGGTTTTAAATTAAAAGGGAGTACATTCAGACTAGATGGAAAGAAGAAATGTTTTATGATGAGGGTGATGAAACGCTGTCGCCTTGTTTACTGTAAGCCTTCTGTTTTTAACCTTGGAGTCAGATATTTTCTCACACAGTTTTATGTAAATAGAGCCGATGTTTACTTAACGGTATTTTCTGTTTTTCATTCCTTTTGTGATATGACCACTTGGATGGGCACCTTTCTTCTCCAGTGAAGATGGAGAAGGAAGTGACATGCTCTCCAATCCCTTGTAGTATTAGAATGCATATAAGAATAATGTAGTGTCAATAAACCAACGTCATTTGCTCCTTTCTGCTGAACCTAGCAGGTGTCAGAGCCTCTTTATTGTGTCTCCACGGACACAAAACGCTGGAACAGGTTGCCCAGAGAGGCTGTAGATGCCCCATCCTGGCATTCCTGACCACATTCAAGGCCAGCTTGGACAGGGCTCTGAGTAACTTGATCTTTTTAAAGATGTCCCTGCTTATTGCAGGGGGTTGTGGACTAAATGGCCTTTGAAGGTCCCTTCCAACACAAACCATTCTATGTTTCTATGAAAACCAACCAACCTTGATTGACTGCAGTGGGAGCTTCTGTTGTGTTCATTTAAATGTGAGTGGCTTTTATCTGCTAATTGAATCTTACACCAAAAAACGCCTGATAGTTACAGCTAGTGGTCAGCAGGACAATGAACTCCTTGTGCAATTTCCCTGAAAGGGCTAACACAATCCATTCATTAGGGAACAATAGGGTATGTCTGCTGGAGTACTTCTGCAGTATTATATTTGACAGCAAGTTAATGGGGGCAGTTAAGGAAAAACAGTAAGAAAGATCAAAAAATTTAATTTTTTTCTTCACAGGTAAAGCTCCACTTAGTACACTGAGGAATAGGATTTGATAATAGACTCTTCACAGTAGCCAAGAGTAACTTTTAAGACAAGTAATGGAAATTTAAAACATATAACTAATTAATCTAAATTTAAGTGAGGTTAGTTAACGTTGAGGCAACTTAGTTTATCTTCCAAAGCAAAAATTGCTCACTGAATTCAAATGCAACTGTCACATCTGAAGCAGAAATTTAACAGGGAATTCCCTATTGTTCTGTAAGACTGAAGAAGGTCAGTCTCTGTCACAAGTCTCACCAGGTAGGCTGGCAGATAGCAGACCCTATTGCCTGAACGTGGTGTTGTACTTTGAAATGTGTTACACCGATTTGGGATGTTTGTTGTTCTTTTTTTGAGATTGCTTTTCAAAAGAGAACTCCTGCAAGAAAAGCCTTTAGGTAAAATAAGCATTAAAGTTAAGATAACACAAAGGTCCTCTTTGGTTTTGTTGGATCTTTGGCTGTGGCACATGTTTGGAAATGGTATGTCAGCTTTAGACTGTTGCATGTTCTGATTTGATTTTTATACAAATATGGTTTTTTCCTTAATTTTGCTGAGTGGCTGGGATGTAGTTAAATACTGTTCATAGTCACTTTTGGGGTGCTGTGTTTTAGATCTGTGGTGAAAACAGTGCTGATGGTTGTTTATAACTACTGCTGCAGCTATTGCTGAACCATGTTTCAGGAACTGGCAAAGGCCCACCCGTGGAAGGTGATTGCTTTAGCATTGCTTGTTCGATTTCTTTTTATCTCCTCCCACTTTTTCTTTGCCTGCTAAACAATTTTGTCTTGACCCACGAGTTTTCCTGCTGTTTCTCTTTGCTCTCCAGGGCTGGAGTGGAGAAATGAGAGTGGCTTTGTAGGGCTTAGCTGCCTGCCAGGGTTAGCCCACAACAATATTTTACATGTATATACATGTAAGTGTGGATGGATTTATAAATACATGCATATATAAAATATATATTTTATATTTATGGTCCTAAAATGAAATTAAAATCTTACTTTGCTGAGTAAATTAAGCTTTCTTGTACACAAATGGGAAATTATTTGAAACTGTTTTAGATCAATGCATTAGAAGACAAGTGGGTAAAATCCTTTTCATTTTCTTACTGCACTGTAGATTAGTCTTATCTTCATTGGAGTGATTGTAGAAGTGAAAATAATTTGACTGGAAAATAAATGCTTTATTATCCAATTATTCATTTAATTATTCAACGTGAATAACTGGGAAGGTGTATGAGAGCTTGCTCACTACTAAAGAAAGATCAGCTTTTGAGGATTTTCTCTAGTGGATTGTTCAACAACAAGCAGACCAAAATCTTCAGCATAAAAATTTGAAGTTGCATACACTAGATAAAAAATAATTTTCTGCATTTAGAATAGAGTTTTGAAAGTGATATCTGTATGATAGCCAAAACCAGGTCGTATTGTTATATATTATTGCCAAGTGTCATTACAGATCTTTGGACCTTACGGTTTATTTATAGTATGTATCAGCTTTACAGCCATGAGTCAAAATATCCTTTTTTCTTTTAATCAGGATGAAGATAATACAGAAAATGCTGTCAGTTCTTCAGATGTTGAGAAACAGGATTCTCCTCCACCAAAGCCTCCACGGACCCGCAGGTAGTTAACTGTGTTCATACACTATTGTAAGCTGAAAGATTAATAAAAAGTAGAATAAAGCTACTGATACCATAAAGACTTAAAATGAATATGTTGTGTTTATAAATAGAAATCTACATAATGTAAATAGAAGTCTTGTGATTGACTCTAAATATAAGCTACAATATCTTTGTGAAGTCTGTTTAAATATACGAACCTTGCAATGATTATCTGCAAGGAGACAAGCATACACCTTTACTAGTCAGATATGTTAGATCTACGTGTGTTTTAATTCTGCTGGGTGATAGTAGCAAAACAAACTTAAAATAGACTCAAATAATGATTGACCTCTTGTTTTTGGAGACAAAACCATAGTGGAACATACCCATTTATTCCAGAAAAATCTCAGACAAGTACTGCTTTTGACTGGAGTATGGCAACCAAATGCTGATATTATTGAGAAGAATTGGTCTCACCAGTCCTTTCATTCAGCAGAGGGAAAAGAAAATTTTCTCTAGCTCTTAAAATGCATAGACATAGCTTTACAGAAGCCAAAACTAAAGCCGAACCAACAGATTCATCAGCCTAAAATGGGTACCCAATCCAAGTGTTAAGACAGCTAAAGAAGCAACTCTCCTGAACTAGGTGTCCAAGTCCCCCAGCTGGTTTGTGGAGGGCTTAGAGGGGCCTTTGGCAGGTGATCTTGCCTATAGTGTTACATTGGCAGGTGTTACATTGCCTGTAGTTAAATAGACATAAAGCGAGCACTTGGGTTTCCTAAAGTTGTGGAACGACATAACAAACCACCAGCCAGCTGATACTCTTGCATAACATTTAGTTGTAAGTAAAGTATAATTCCTTTAAAATAAAGAAAGAAAGAGATGGAAATGAGTTGGGGCTTTTTACAAACAAATTACATGGTTGGTGCTATGTAGGCAATACATTTTTTACCTTATTTGGACTGATGGTAATGTGATTGTATTTAATTATGTAGATTAGGATGATGACAGAGGAGTTAGTTAACCTGTGTTCATGATGAGTTCCAAGTCCTTGAAACTTCATCACTGAGCTTAGAAATAGATTTCTGTCCAATAAGTAAATTCCTTACTAGTGTTCCTGGAAATAATCTTAGGTGGACCTTAGTTTTTATCATTTTTATATATTTGTGTAATAATAACGTGTAATTCATGTAATTCATGTTTAAGCACACATCTGTCTTATCTGCACTGCATTGTTCTTTACTTGCTGCATTAAGTTAAAATCTTTTAATCTCTCCTTAAAGCCTGGGGTTTTTTTGGGCCTGTTTCCATAAACTCATACTTTCCCATCTGCCAGCACTGGCAGGCACATTGGTTTCTTAGAGGTGAATAAAGGGAAGCTTTTAGCAAAGCTGTTGTCTTTCTAAAATGGAGATTATTTTTGAAAAACAATTAATTAAATCCCTCCTGGAAGATGCTTCTGAGGAAAGACTTTATTTGCTATTAGTCACATCTGCTCAAAATACCCACTAATGAGCATGTTTTTTTCTTAATGTGGGGGGTAATTTTACAAATCTGCAGCCTGATTCAGTCAGGACATAGAGCCAGGTTTTGTGTATTGTGGATGTTTTGGCATAGGTTAACATCCTTTTCCTGAGGAGGATGGGAGAGCAGAATCAGTGAAACAGTCTAATTTAATCCCCATATGCAGAAGGAAACATTTTTAGGTTGCCAGCCAAATACATACTTGAGACTTACATGCACTGTCTCTGAAGAACTTAGAAGCAAGTTCCTAAAGCTACTATTTTTCAAAAGAAATAAGACTTTTAAATTCTTTATATTCTGTGTTGTAGATAGCTTTAGAATGTGTATTTAGTAAAGCAAGCTGCATTTTTTAATGGGAAAGTTTAACATTTGCTTTGTTTTCTAAAGCAAAAAGGGCTATAGGGACTGATAGAGCAGAATACTGTGGGGCAGCTTGGTTTCAGATTAACTTAGCTGAGATGATCCTGACTGAGCGGGAGAAAAGTTGGTTTTTATTCCTTGGCCTCAGGGTGCTTGTTTTCCATCTTGTTACCAGACTGAGCCATGTTTGCTTAGACAGTAAGTTTATGATGCCTGTTAGTTGTTTTCTGATGGCCCCAAGTCTGCTGGATGATGGTGACATCTCCTCTGCAGCCTTTTCCTCTGGCTAACCACTCAGGACATGGCAGAATTTTTCTGTGAAGGTGGCTTTCTCTCTCTTGTTCTGTTTGTGATATTATCATGAAATCATCTCAGTATCTTCTTTAAACTTGAAGATCTCTTCCTCTAAAAATGCAGCTAATATCACGTAAACTCTCATATTTGTGCTGAGGGTGAGATGTCATTAAAGACTTTTAGCATGTAAGGTAGAGAGCTTACTCAGAGAGGTATAATTAATCCTTCTAGTACTTGCTTTGGCCCGGGCATTTACTGGGGAAGGAGTGATACTTTCTAGGCTGCTTTTATGTCTTTTTCTTCTTGGAAGTTACAAGTATCTTTAGGCTATTGATGTTAAATCAATATTAAATTGGTATTTTATTTACTTAGCTCACCATGAAGCATCTAGCTATACTTGTTTTGCAGAGGTTTTGGAATTAGATTGCCTTCCAATCTTTTATCACCTTGTAATGCTTTAATGTAATTAAACTTGCTGTGCAATATGTGAGTGTAGTCATTTAGCTTAATGTCTCTCTCCATTTGATGTCAACATAAAAAAAATTCTAATATCACTCCTTGATTATGACAGAGGTAAACAAGAACAACTCATTAGTGCATACATCAGCACCTTATCCTAGAAATTGCTTGGCTTGGCAGTTGATGATCACTTCTTGTGAAAGTCACCTTTCTTTAGAGGACTTGAGGGGATGGAAAGTCTTCGTTAGACATGTTTTAAATATTTTCAGGTTAAGGTAGGAAGAGGGCATAAGTACGGTTTAATTTTTTTAGATATAAGACTGCGAAAAACCTAAGTTTTAAATTTACAGTTTAGGACTGTACTTGATTTTCTGTGACTGATGCGTTAGAATTCTGAGGGAGCACCTTAATACCTTTAAGTATTAGTCCTTGAAATACTTGTGTGCTTAGTAGTTGCTTCTAAAGTACTTCGAAAAAGAGGTGGTTTGTTTTAGTCAGGCTTGGTTACAATAAGTTTTTTATTTTCAAGTTCAAATGCAGTTTGAAATCAAAGCATAAACTTGAACAAAGTCACAAAAAGCAAAGATGATGTAACAGGTTTTTTGTATGTGGTGTAATGAAAAGTTATGTGCTGCTGTCTGAAAGAGACAAGGTGAAATACTGTAGCAGTTTAACCTCTCATCAGATTCTGTTTGAACTTATGTCTAATGATAGTAAATACATTCCCAGGGTTATGTGTTATTCTGTTTCAATTCCAGCCCTGCAAACTACTTTTTTGTATCTCCTGCAAAGCTAAGATAAAACTCATTGATGGGTGTTCCTTCTTAGTTAGCTGTCTCTAATTTGTATGCCACAATTAAAAAAACCAAAAAGCCTCAGTAAGTAAATTTTAAAAGATAAATTCACCAGTTGGTTATTTTTATTATTTCATTGTACTTTTATATAAATTATTTGTAGTACATTTGCAACAACTTCACTAACTGGACTGCAGCTTTTCTTTCACGTATGGCAGTGATTTAATGCTAAAGTAGAATAATGTGGTTGTCTAGCTTCAGCCTGCTTATGTTGAGTTTAATTTTCCTATTTTAATTATGAGGGAGGATGTAGATCTTGCTATCTATTTTTGGTTGCTCATAGCAGCTGCATTCCATGACCTTGGCATCCCTCTCTTTTATTTGAAACACCCTACAGTATGCTGCATAGAATAACCATGGATTACTTAAGGCTTTTTTCTTTTGAACACTGGCCAAGTTTCATTTAAATCTGAACCCACTGTGCACAGTTTTAATAATATAGCTCTTTTCCATTAGGAGTAGAATGGGTTAGATTTTAAAACATTCTGAAAATTTATTATATATTGCAGAGAAAGCAATACATGGCTTTTTTCATGTATACATTTTTGGTGGAAAGCTGTGGGAAGGGGTTTATTTGACAAATTATAGTAGTTTTGACAAATTGTGTGTAATTGCTACTATGACAAATAGTTTTTAAAAGTTGTTATTGCCTAATTCATGGTTTACCTGACACCTGAGAAGCCACTGGCACTAGGGCACTGCATCAGCTGCTCAGGCTGTAAAAGTGTATGAAAAAGCTGTGTTGATCACCCAGGGAAATTCCATATCCAGCTGTAAATGAGGAAGTGCCAAGGAAGTGGCATTCCAAGATAATCAGGAGCAGTTGTATCTGAAGAGGCACTTCAAGGCTGAGTCATGACAAAGCTTTCTATTTTTTTATCACACAGGGAGATTTTGCAAACGTATGTGTTTATTTAAAGGTCTAATACAGGAAAGCTTACTTCTCTTACTTGAATGGCCTGGCTTTCTTTGGTTCACTGACTCTTTTCTGTCTCAATTTGCTCTTTCATGAGCTTTCTGTTAGTTTCTTGGTATTTTAAATCAAGCTGGTTTTACTGCCTCTTGTTGTTTTCAACAGTATTAGTAGTTCATCTTCAAATAATTTTCTGCCTCTGGGGGCAGAAATGTCTCTGGAGCACAGCTGTTGAGGGACATGCCCAAAGACAGCATTATGCAGCAGCCCCAAATGCCCAAGATTCACAAGAGTTTTAGAAAAAACTACTGCCAAAGAGAGATCTTCTGATCCTTCTGTACCTATCCTAATATTTCTGCTGTGTGGAAACAAACAAAAACATTATTTGCAATGCAGAACATGTGAAATTGTAATATTAAAAATGTCAGTAAAATGGAAAAGATGTTATCTCTTGGCATCTATTTCCTAATTTAAAGGGAAAAAATACATTAGAATGTTATTCGGGCATCTCAGTTGCTGAGGACGGATATCCTTCAATATTAATACGGCGAATAATGATTTTGAGAAATAATGTCTTATTACTTCACTGTAAGCTCTCATTTAAGAGTGAAGGAATGACACTTAGCTTCAAATGTAATGGGAACATTGTAGTAGTTTTGTTGAGATGTGTAGGAGGAAGTTGTTTAATCAGCTTTTGGGTTGCTGATTTGTGCAGCATTTCCTGTATCATCAGTTCTGTGGATACATCTAAGGGAAGTGTTTGAATACATGTGGGGCTCTGTTTACCAGTGGATCAAAGGGTAGAGTGATTTCATTGAACAGTAATTGGTAAAGAACTTAATGAATTTTGACTAGTATTGTTGAGATATCACCTTGTTGTATCTAGTTTAATGCTAATTTGCTCCTTTAGATAATTGTAATGGTTAATGTTAGGTCTGTACCAGATAATAAATTCATTTTGCTGATTGCAAATAACTCTGGGTCAGGAAAATCAGGTCAATAAGGGAAAACCATGATTTTCAGTAGGAGGATTTAGTGGAGATTACTGATGAGCATCACTGCTGGTAAAAGGGGGCAAGTAAACATTTGTGCAAGTGCACTCACTCTCTGTCTCCCTCCCCATGTTCTCCTCCCCCATTTGGAACAGAGGAGAGAAATCCAAGAGGAGGGAATTCTCCTGTCCTTCGTGTGTATTAAATGAGAGCACGACTTACATCCCGCCCTTTCCTGTCTTATCTTTACTAATACAGGCAAACAACTTATTCTCAAGCTTATTCATTTTTCAACATCTAGAGGCAAGAGTTCCCAAATTACTTCTGTTAAATTGCTCTGATGTGCTTTGTATTCTTCTTGTTTTAATGTAAAGAAAAACAGCAATATACAAGTGCAGGGATGAGAGGAAGAGAAGGAGTTTGAGGCCCAACTCTTTGTGACAGGAGTCAGGCAGAAAATGGAAGAGATCACCCAGAACTGCAAGGGGATCTGGGGTTTTCCAGATACAAAGATACAGGAACTTGCAGAAGATAATTGGGAAGCTTGCAGTACTTCAGGGGATAAGGATTTTCACAAACTGAGAATCCAAATGGTTCTCTTTAGTACGGAATCCCTTGTATAAAGATTTTAATTCTTCAGTCTGTACTGCTATAGCTTGGTACTAACAAAGTCACAAGGATGAAACACATACTGTAGCCTGTCCCAAGTCAGGTATGCTTTTAGTTCTCTACAAGACTGAATTATGAGACAGTCCCTGGGCTTTTTTTGTTTTATTATTTTTTCCTATATGTCATGATAGCCTCAAGAATTTGCACTGGCTGAGTCCTTCTTAGGGATGGTTTGGAAGTATGGGAGCCAATAGTATTACTTTGATTTTGCTTGTGTTGTGGCATGCAGACAAATAATGAGAGCCTGTCTGATGCCCTTCTCTGTAAACAGAGTTCTTGTGCAATTGTATGGTCCTTACGCTGGAGGGTCTCATGAGAGCAGAGTGTAGGGGCAGAGTAGAAATCCCTCCTTCCACCTGCTGGCCATTCTGCTGTGGATGCAGCCCAGGACACGGTTGCTTTCTGGACTGCGAGTGCACTCTGCTGGGTCATGTCCAGCCTCTCCTCCACCAGCACCCCCAAGTCCTTCGCCACAGGGCTGCTCTCGGGTTTGTTCAATCCCCAGCCTATGTGGACACCAGGGGTTGCCCCAACCCAGGTGCAGCACCTTGCACTTGGCTTTGTTGAACCTGATGTTCTAATGGGCCCACCTCTCGAGCTTGTCCAGGTCCTCCTGGATTTTTTAAAGGAATGGAAATTATAAAAAAATGCCTTCATCAGTTATGCTAAATGTTTGTAGTCAACTACTCTGCATCTAACCTGACCATATGCTTGAAGAACTTCTTCTTTTACGTACCTTGAGATGAACTGCAGTTATAAGTGCTGTGGTCTCACTAATATGCACTGTGATTTGGATCATATATTCTACTGTGAATATTTTTTATGTTGTATGTATCTCTTGTTGGCTAAACTAGGTTTGCAACTATGTGGAGAGTATTAAATACACAAATGTAAAAATAAAATCCTCTTGGGCATGTGCAGAAAAATAAAATTGAAGGAAGATATTCAGTGTTAAGTGGGCTGTAAGGATTTTTTTTTTTAAAGAAATCTTCCTTGGCTTTATTGAAACTTGAATTCCATATGTCAAGTTTCTCTGAGCCACTTAAGGAAAAATGTAGTGAAATGCTGCCACAAGAGGGCCTGTCTAGCAGCATCGTTGAAGAAACACTTCTGGGAAAGGATGTGAGCAATCTTTGAACTATTAGTGAGGATTAGTTGTGGCCTGAATGAATGTCTTTGTGATATTCTGAAAGACATTTTGAGTGTGTTGACTTAATTCTTGCCTACCCCAGTAGTCATATTCTGTAACCATTGTCTGTGGGCAGTGGAAGCTCTGTGTGGAGTTGGATGTTGGTATGACAGCATTAACTACTGCAGCGGTAGATGGATAGATGTCTAAAATCTTGTCAAAATCCAGAAAATTTAGACAACTGTGTTTTGGTTGTTTTGCAGTTGCCTTGTAGAAGGAGATGCTAAAGAAGAAATCTTACAGCCTCCAGAGCCTCAGCCAGTACCACCAATCCTAACACCATCTCCCCCATCAGCTTATCCAACAGTCACTACGGTGTGGCAGGACAATGACAGATACCATCCAAAGCCAGTTTTGCACATGGTTTCATCAGAGCATTCAACAGACCTCAATGAGAATTATAGTAAGTCCACAGAACATTCAGGGAAGAATGAACCCAGCGAACACACAGAGAAGAGGCTGGAGCGCAACTTAAGTTTTGAGATCAAGAAAGTACCTCTTCAGGAGGGACCACGAAGTTTTGATGGGAACTCCCTGTTGAACAGGGGACATGCAATTAAAATTAAGCCTGTGTCATCCTGTGTAATTGATAAGAGCTTTAAGCCACAGGAACAGATTTCAGGGGATTCATTTGTAGATGCTCCTCAAAACTCATGTATGGAATACAGCATGCCACAGTCTAATACAGCCTTAATACCTTCACCAGAAAGTCTGCAGAGTCAGCAGGTGTCTGATACCCCACCCAGACCAGATCGTCTGCCTCTGACAGAAAAGGGACACGCCACGTGGTCACTACATGGGCCTGAAAATGCACTGCATACATCCATGTCTGAAGAGTTGTCTCCAGACACCTTGTGCCATGGTGTTAAAACTCTCTCTCTAGTATCAAACACCCCAGTTGAACATCCTTCCAGTGATACTGTTGATCATACTCCTCTTTCTGTTCGAGCACCCCTCTGTTTTACTAATCCTCTCCATTCAGATGATTCTGACACAGATGAGATGAACTTTGATGGAGCCATGAGCAAAAGCGCATCCAATGTGTCAACCGCAAGTGCCACAGTCTCTGCTGCCACTAATACTGAAAACATTTCTGCCAGAAAAGTGTTGCCAATGTCTATTGCTAGGCAAGACTTAACAGCTGTAACATGTTCTGAAGATGGCAAAGGTAGGTTTCACTGAGGTTCAGAAGTGCTGCTCTTTATCTAGCTGCATCTGTAGAGTTGGACAACACAAATTTCTTTGCAATGCAATTTTCTAAATGTAAATTTAATCAATGCAGTATGGCAGCTTCAGAGAGGGCACTCCTCTTTTCCTGACAGCTTTCAGTTTGCATGTGGGCTATTTTTGGTATAAGGTACTGCAGACCATGATTAGCGGCTTCAAAAGCTGTATTGTGAGCTTTATTGTGAGCATTTGTTTAATGCTTTATTTATAATGCCTTCCTGTAGGTTTGTATGTAATTGTAGGTTTCTATGTTATTATTTGGGGCATATTTTTTCTTTACACCCAATTTCATGGAAGTGTCTATAATAATTGGGGATTGACTAGTCAAAGCATTTTCAACAGGCTTGTGCAAATACATAACAATTTCATGCTTACTGGTTGATGTGCCGTTCCTAAAAATGTAGATGTAACCTCATTCACTGTGTTGGTCTTTGAAGCTGCTCATGATTTGACTTCTGCATCTTAATAGTGTTGTAAATATTTAGCTGTGCTTTCCTCTTTTTCTGTACATGACTGGGGGTGACAAGCTAATATGGCTGTTCATCTAAAAATCCAAGTTACGCTTTATTAGCACTCGGAAAATTATTTAGTGCTTTTTATCTTTTACCACTTTTTTGAAATTTTTTTTGGTGAGAGTTTCAAGTTCTAACGTTTTCAAATTAGAACATTGTTTATTGAAGGCAAAATGGTCCCAAAACACACAGGTGCCAATTTCAGTCAGGCTGGCACACTTAAAGCAGATGGAGGACAGAGCTAGGAAGAGTACATTAGGCCTCGGTAACTGCTTATGCAAGACCAACAAAACAAGAAATAAGGCTGTGGAGCTGAAGGAAAAACATGAACTTCTGGATTCAGCTCAGACTCTTGTGCTTGGAGCTGCTTACAGTGATGGCCTCACCTCAGGAGTCTGTGCAGATTTCATGAATTTCTGAAGTGAAATGGGGCTCAGTGTATGATGCAAGATGCAGAACCAGCTGAATTGAAAATACTGGCTTTGTGAACTAAATGTTCACCAAAAGTCATATATCCAGAGATGTGAACTGTTTTGCAGCCTTAAAAACAATCTGTTTCTGTAGATCTTGATATAGATGCATAGACAGTGTGAACTGTATCTGTAGATTGTGACATTATATGTAAACACGGGACAGCACATGCACATACATGTATATTTTTAACGCTGTGACTTAAAAGATGCTCTGCAGAGTTGACAAAGTCCTTTTGTCATAGCTATTTGAACTTTGCAAGCAGTCCTCCTTGTATTTGTTTTATGGATTTGCAGGCTATTCTATTTTTCCTTTTAGCCAGAATTTTTTTCTTCTTTCCCAGAGCAATTGCTGTTTATCACGGTTTGAAAATTATCACTTCTCTGTGCATCTCATTATGTAGATGCTATAGGAACATGCAAATAAAATAAGTGATATGTCATAAATAGGATAAAGAATTGGAGAAATGTCACTCTAGAATTTGATTCATGTAACTGTGTATCAGAAATGTCTTGAAATAACAGTTACAGCCCTTGTGCTGCTGGTATGTTGATGATGTCACAGGAATTTATTAAAATTCTAGCATTAATTTTTTTATCCTTTATCTCTTGTTATTAAGGGTTATTTCTTCCCTCTTTGTATGATGGTGAATGCTTCCCATTTTATATTCTGGTTGCAGGTCTTGTAATCCCTCTGGAACTCAAGAATATAGGGTTAGATCGTTTTGCACCAGTGATCCTAAACCCCGTTTACAATGACTTTCTCATTTTCATTCTGGCTCAGGACTCTTCTGTCTGAAGCTGGGAATGTGGCTGCAATCACCAGTGAAACTTGTCTGTGAACTTCCCAGCACCCTAATTGCCTAACCATAACTGCTGGTGTGCATGATCTTACCACACAGTTAAATTTTCTTTTTCATTCAAATGAAGTGAAAAGTAGTTATTCCCTGAGGTAAAAGAAAAAATAAAAAAACCAAGGAGAACAATAAAACATCAACAACACCCAAAACAAAACCTAAAAACTCACTTTCAGTTATATACTTTCAGAGCATATCCATGGTGACTTTATTTGCTGGTTTTATAGAGGCCCTTTCTGTTAATGAAGATTTTCTTGTGCTGTATAGTAAACTTGAGATGGAGCAGGTCTCAAAAGTCACTTGAAACACGATGGCTTGTAGAACTTGATGGAATTCTGTCCCTGCAGCAGCTGGGCATGCTGGCAGTTCAAGCTTCATGGCTTTATTAATTGAAATGTGTCTTCGTATTTTTGAATCCTGTGAAGAGTACAGTTGTCAGATGCGATTTCTTATGGCAGCAGCTACTTTAAATTATTTTAAACCTTTAATTACTGCTCCAAATTACTGCTCCAAAGTCCTGCCCTTTCTTAGCAGGTCAGAGAGGGGCTTTTGCTGCCAGAATAGCTTGTGCTAGTACACTCCTGGGAGGTGAGAGGGAACAGACTGGGGACAGGATATGGTACTGGCACCAGCAGTAGCCATCTCCTCTGGCTCCTGTTTACCCTTCTGCCTAGTAAACCTTGCACTAGGCTGTTTAACTAGTTTATATCAGTGGTGTGGGAGCCAGTGGGCCTCAACATGGACTTGGGGAGCAAAACTGAGACCTGAAAGAATGAAGAAAAAGTATTCATTGGAGTTACTGAGGGTTTCTTTCCTCCAAATTATTTAGACCGAAAATGTGTTTTTGTTTTCTTGCATAACACACAAACTGATCCTACGCCCTTAATGTCAAGTTAATGTTGTTAGATGAAGTTGCTCCACAGTGTTAGTGTGGTAAACCAAAATGCTTTATAATACTTAGAGCAAATTTTTCTTTTGCTTTAGATTTTATACCAAGTTTAGGATTATCTCATATATGAAAAGATCAACTTCTAAAGGTCTAGGAGAAAAATCTGTATATTTTTAACTTATCTAAATGTCATATTTGATTTAGATGCTGATGCTAGTGAAGATTCCTCTCCCCCGCTCCCAGAAAGAACACCAGAATCATTTGTATTAGCAAGTGAACAGAGTGAGTTTTTGATGTTTGGTGATAATTGGAGATAAAATGTGAAGAGCCTGTCAGTATTGTATTTTATTTGAATACCCCTGATTTTTGGTTAGTTTGTTGGAGCAAATTGTAAAATGGAATGAAAGCTAGCATGTGTAGCTGCTTATTGTGAGGTTTAACTTTTACGCACCCTTGAACACAGAGAAATTATTTTTCATTTTCTAACTAAATAACCTTTTATATGATACTTAAGTAACTAGAAACTTCAATATTAGTGGAGCTGGTTTTCAATCTGAAGGGTATGGAAATGAGATGATACAACGGAAAAATGCAGTACAGTTAGGGAATTTCCCAGCTGTTTTAGGTTCCCACTGCTCCCAGGTAGGGAATGTGTACTCACATGAACAATGTTTATCTGATTCCCCTGTCTTGGGCAAAGGAAAGATGATGACGCCTCATTCTGCACTGCATGTAGTGAACAAGCCCAGATTGTCAAGTTTAATGTGGTTCACTCTTTGCCTGTGTCAAAAGGGTAACTGCAAGAGAAAGCTGACACTTACAAATGATGTGCTCCTACTATCATAGTCCATTTGTCAAGCTAGTAGTGGCAGAATACCAAACAGATTAATTGAAATTAAGTGATAAATTAGGTTGATGCTTGGTACCTCTCAGAAAACCTAGTATCATGTAGTTATTTACTGAGACTTTTGTTTAGTGTCATTTTGAAACTCAAAAAATTTTGGCCCAATAGTTAATCTAGATACATTCAGCATAAAAATATTGAAGTTCTGTAAATGTGTTCTTTGAGCATCATAAGCATAGGTAGTTGAGTCAGAGTGATCCTTTCTTTGGATATTATGGACCTGCTGCTTTTCTGTGACCACACAAGGAACAAAGCTGTTTTCTTAAAAAAAAAAATCTCTCTCCAGGCCTGGAATCACTAAAAACACTTCCATTTTGTTTGTCTTGTTGCATGATGTCAGTAAAGGACAGGTGTGGCTGTCCTGACTTGTATGTTTACTTAGGAGTTCTGAAAAACACCTATATTACTGCACAGCTGATGTAACAAAAGTTCTAAAACATCCTTGAAAAAGAAGCCAATTCCCCTGTTGATTAGGAACCCTGAAAGGAACAAAATGAACATCCACAATGCAAACACTGCAGTCTTGTGTTTTGAGTTATATTGTGGCATTTTGCCTTATCTGGAACACTTCTCATGTAAAGAGATTTTCATGGTTTTAGAAGCATTTAATTAAAAGAAAATGGTTTAGAGCACATTTCTAATGCTGTGTACTAATGCCTCATCATGAGGAGAAGTGAAGTATGTTGAGTTGATTTAATTCTTCCTAGGCACGCCCTTGCCGAAGCCGGAGTGGAGCGTGTTACGTGATCAGCATCTGCCTGAGCAAACAGCCTCCACGGTAAGTGCAGGAGACAAGTCTGTACTAATCAGTCATTTCTGGCTTGGTTGGGAGCTACAACAAAAAGCAAAATACATACTTGTGAGAAGTTGCAGCTGTTGGTCATCTACAACTGGCCAGTGTTTCCTCCGCCTGAGCTGCTGAATTGATGTGAAGAGCATGTTTTCTTTCCAAGAAAATTATCTGGTTTTCTAAGGTCAGCAATACTTTTAAAATGAGTCATCCTTAATATATCCTAAATTATGGCCTTAAGAGTGTAAACATGCTGCTTTTAGGGAGCTTGCTGCCTGCCCTAATGGATCTCAGGCCAATTCAAACTGGAAGAGAACTGCAGTCTCTTGTCTAAGCTGCTGCATGAAGCAGAGCCTCAGTCCAGGCTAACCAGAGCTTTTTCCAGCTGGGTCCTGAAAAACTCCAGAGATGGACACTTCTTATCATCGGTGGGCAACCTATTTCACTGCCTGAAAATGGTTTTCCCTTATGTCCATATTTATTTTAAACAAACTATTTTTTGCCCATCAGATTTCACTTTTCACTCATCCAGCTCAAAGTCATCCAGCATGATCCAGGCAAAACTTTAAGAGTGTATAAATCCTTTTTGTATTTGTCACTTTTTTTCATGTGCCCCCCATACCTCACTTAAAAATATGACAAAAAAGATAGATATGAGTTTTCATGGACTGTAAATGTAGTGTGAGAACTAACCTACCTAAATTTGCAAATAAATTGCAGTGTCACACTTTCAAATTTTTATTAAATGCTAAGGTTCTAATAGTGAACTGTCTTATTAACTACTGTAGCATTTTTTGTCAATGTTGAGTCAAGTGAAAAATGTAGAGGCAAGTAGGTATTTCCATGAATGTTATAAGGTTTTGGTGATGTTTTCATAATCTTAAATTTCTGACCTTTTAGTTTTTTGGAAGTGGTTCGTGTAATTATTTTATATATCTCTCATTAACAGAGTTTGAAAACAACTTCACCTATACTACCTGGTAAGTGGTGGAAAAGCTTTTCTATTTTTTTCTTTCAAAATACATTTTTCCTACTGAACAAAAATTTGTCTGAACTCTGTGTTTGCTGTGAAGATATTGTCAGTATATTGTCAAATATACCTATATTATACTGAATATATTGTTACCTATGATGTCTAAGCACCTTTAATTTAGAAAGAACATGAACAGATGCCTTTATGTTGATGTATTAAATGGCACTGTGAGCTTTTGCTATAAATAGATGCTATGTGGAATTTTAACTATCCATACAAATTTACACAAAATAATAATCCATATTTGGCAAGCAGGAATATGTTGCTGTCACAGAACACCTACTTCATAAACAATTTTCAAGTATTGCTTTTAGGAAATGAGAAATCGGCTTTGAAAGCTTTATTTTTGTAAATAATATTTGCTGCCAGTTGTTTTCTGGACTGTAATGACAAGTGGCATTGCCACAGTGGTGACTAAGTGAATGTTGTTACAGTGAGGGGTCTGTGTGTTTTCCAGATCATCCTGAACGAAGCAACAAAACACCAACTGACATTTTACCTCAGATTTCTTTTTCTGGTTCCACTGATACAAGAGGTCAAATTTCAGAATTTCCTGCAGAAGTAACAGATATTGGTAATTACAATTCTTTCAAAGTATGATCACTGGATGACTTAAACAGGGGACTCAATATCAGTACTGGTTTGGATAGCTGCTGCTACTGCCACCCTCCAATTCACTGAGATGCACAACCCAGACAAATAAGCCTGCCTAGTCGCTTCAGGAGTGCTGAAGGAGTGTTCCCTAGAATAAATGATCAAATTCTTCGCTTTGAAAAATACCCAAAGTGTATAAAATATAAAATTTGTCAAATGGGTTATAATTTCTGTAAAGCACTGAAAACTTCCAGAAATAATACCTGATAACTCCTTAGGTATGCAGAGAAGGAGAAGGAAAAAAAAAGATAACAAAGGCTGTAATACTATATTTACTGAAAAGTACTTTCCAGTGAGGTTTAAGTACTGAACTATAATGATTACAACTTCATATTTGTATTTCCTATGGCCAGAGTGCATTCAGAATTCCTCATATTACAAAGTTGTTTTCTAGCCCTGAGAGTAAATCTGTAAGAGCTGGAGCATGTCTTAGTGATCTTCTGACTGCTGCTGGCCTTTGTGAGCCTGTGTTGTCCCAGCAGACACAAGTATTAAATACATTTCTTTCCTTAGGTTTTGGTAACCGCTGTGCAAAGCCCAGAGGACCAAGAGAGCCACCCTCAGAATGGACATGATCCAAGATCCAATGGACATACTATCGATAAATTATACTGGAAAACTCAAGTGCCACTGAGAACTAGAGAAATAGTGTTCCGCTTTCCTGGGGGGCAACTAACACAGAGCAGTGTAGATCTAACTATCAATGGTACATTCTTTGCATCCCACGCAAAACCTGACACATGGTTCACAACAGTGGATTCCAGTATTACAACCGAACTTTTTTGCTGGGGCCATCTACCTGCCTTACTACACTTAGGAGAAAGTATTACATATGATTTATTTTGTAACTTCAAGTATTATTGCCTTAATGTCTTTTAACCCTGTTACACGCTGCTTGTAGACATATGTTAATATAGTAATACTTTTGACAGATTGTGTTTATGGACTACTTTTTGCTAACATTTGATTACCATGTATGCATTATTTTGTATATGTACAGGGCAAGTAAGTATATAATTTGATAAAGTTGCAATCATAAAATATTAACAGAAGATGTAAGAAATCTCTGCATGATCTAAATTTTTGTGTACCTTATTTGTAAATTATTTGCCCTGAAGTTTTAGAAAATAGTTTCTGGGGTTTTTTACAAAAATTGCTGGACACATACAGCCAGAATTGCAGGTTAGCAGAGATAAAGATTGTAATGCATTTTGTAAATTGTAAGCAAAAGGTTATTTTTATATTATATACTGTTTAATTGTCAGACCTGATTTGTTCTGGTTTTCATCTAGTCATGGAGATTCAGTAAGTGCCTTGGAACAGTATTGAATTCTCTTAGCCTGTGTATGTTACTTCAGTGTTTTGAGTTCATCTGGAATTAGATTATCAAAAATATTTGTATATTTCTTAGTATATTTGACCTGCCAGTAAAAGAGAAACCATTTTACATAATCAACACTCCTTAGTTTTCATTTTAATGTTTCATCAGTTGCAATCTTTAGAAAATTCATCTCTTTCACCTTTCTGTATAGTAGGATTTTGTGGTTTTAATACGGTGTGTTTCTAATTTGGGGAAACCAGAACACACTGGTAAAAGGACTGTTTCAATACCACTGTTTTCTCTTACAGATGGGGAATACAATTTTTGTTGTTCCGCGACTGTGTATGTAAGAAAGCAACTTATATGAAGGTTCACCTGGAGCCCTTGCAGCTACACTGTATCTTGGCAATATATTATGTCAAGAGTTAATCCTTATAAGGATTCCTTACTTAAACTTTTCTGTAATACAATCTTTAAATTAAAGAAAGTAAAAATTTCACTATGGGTGTTTTTACTCTTAGGAAAGAAAACTGTGTCCAGAAGCAAAGTGTAACAGAATGAAGGATGGCAGTCTGGCTTAGCTTACAGATTTCATACTTGAACAGAACACTGACGCTCAGAACCTTATTTTTAGTAACTACTTTGAAAGTTCTGGCTAGCAATAATGTCATGAAGCAAAGAAGAATGTTTAGAAGAAAATGTTCATTTTAGGTAGTGAAACTATATTAATCTAAACTTTAGCCATGGAAACATTTTGTCTATCTACTACTTGTACCTTTAGTGTGTCTGCTAAAAGAGAGCTAATGCCCAAACAGCAGCTCTGTTGTAACTTCCTGAAGGTACATAACTTGCAATTACTGTCTCTGACTGTGGATTTAATCACTATGTGCTTGGTACATGTGACAGGCTGGCAAGCTCTTTCAAAGAACTGTGTGCGCTATAAATACTTCCCATGGATGTAGTCATGCAATTATTCGTTTAAAAATAAATAATTCAATGATATATGCCATCTGGGATAACCTATATCAACTATATTCATGATTTGTAAACAATTCAGACAGCTGGAATGTTCTGCAGTTGGCAGAATAAGGCTGGCCTGAACTTTGTCTCCCTTCCCTCAGGTTGCAGATCATTAGCTCAGACTTTCGCTCTTATGAAGCTCCTGTAGATTTGTAATGTGAGATGGGCTGTTAGCACCCCTGGGCAGTCCAAATCATTGGAGCTTTTGGGAAAAAAAGTTAAAATAAAATTTCTGAATATGTTTTGGATGTACTTTTCAAGGATCCTTTCTATATTTGTCCACCAATAAAATACAAAACTCTGCAGGTAGTACAAAGTTTGTTTTTCACATATGAATTTCACTTACAGCAAAGACTGACCCAAATCTGTGCACTACATACAGGCCATCTGGTTATGCTTAATTAAAGCACATCCAGGCTCTTTTTTTCCTGCCTTAGCTTTGCACAGATTGGGATACTATTCCAGGCTGAGTTTGTCACAGAAAAAACTCATAGGTTGCAGCCTTTCTTTGCTTTAGTGATACAAAACTGCAATTGTCCTATATGGATTTCTGTTTCCTCTGACTGAGCTGATTCACAACTCGTTGTTCCCTGCTTTGAGTTCTATGTTTTCACCTATTGTATTTCAGATAAGCTGACACTTTTAAAGAGCAAGGTGAAACCTGCCCAATGTTATTACTTTCTGTGTCTGCTCTTGTGGATGGGGCAGAGATAACTGCATGTCTGGATGCTTTACGCTGGGGAGTTTCACTTCATAACTTTGAAATATTATCATCTTAACAGCTTCATCAAAAAAACCCAAGACTTTTCCTTGTGATTTATTTGAAATGGAATCTAAAAGAGTTTAGAGTATTACACTGGCTTGCAAATTATCACTGAAGCCATTTTGTACATATATTGGAATCAATCCTGTTTAGTTCCAGTCTTCCACGTTATTTTTTCTGAAAGCAGTCTTCAACTTTCATCTCTGAAGTACAGCTTTTCAGACACTGACTTGATCACTGTAGCAAAGAAGCAGTCGTGCTACTCAACCCAGCTACTTCTCTTAATAACCACTGCATTGGCTTGTTTGTCCTTCTGTATTTTTCTAATATACCATTGATTAATTTTTTCTAAAGGTATTAATATTGAACAAATAATGCAGTCAATTATCACATCAAAAGAATAATGAGTTCTCTATGCTTTAGAAATGTGAATTCTCAAGTCTCAAGAAAGCTGACCTCTGTCTATACCACTGCTTATCTCTATTACTCAGCATATTTAAGGTTGTGCATTGATTTGGCAGGTAACTTTTAATTTTGGTAGTAATTAGAGCATTACACCAGCATTTTTATTTCTTATCTGCTAGGAAAACCTGCTGCATAGAAACGTAATTTTCCTTAAAGAAGTTTCTAACTTGGGAACCGGGCAGAACAATGAAAATCTCAAAGAATTACCTCTGGGTTTTTGTATATTGGAATCTTGGATTGGGTTTCTTTGGAGATAAATCTCTAAAAGAATGAATGAGATCAAGTGCAATGCAGTGACTGGGCAGTGTGATAACCCCGTGCTGCTGGAGCAGTTGCTTTTAGCTGCAGGTCAGACTGTTGGGAAGCACCCAAATACAAAGCTCTTGCCTGCAGCATAACCCTAGTATGCTGCAGACAGAGAGAGGGAACTCAGCAAGCGAGGGTTGGGCTAGGGAAAGACTAGCAATGAATATCACCTTGAAAAGGAGATTTTGAGGAGGAAAAAGGAGTTAAGGACTTGGGACAATGGAACTGAGCAACCAGATAAAATTGCACACAATTTTATCTCTGAGGCTTTGAGGATTTTCTCAAGGCTGGAGGGAGAAGTAACATCTCTGCAGTATAAACAAGTTGCAATTCCTACAGCCCATTGCCAAAGAAGGGCCTTTCTCACAATGTCAAAATGCTCTTCAGCTCTTGAGAAGCTGAAACAGCTTCTAAGGGAGGTTATCCTGCGTGGGCAAAGAAACAGGGTTAAATGCACGGAACACATGAACCAATGACAGAGCATAGCTGGGGCCAGCCAGCACAACGCACTGACTACTCTGGAGCCCTCTGAGTATCTAAAGCCTGCTAAGACAGCAAGGCTGTGAAGTGGTTAATAACAGGCTTAGTAACATCCAGTTAATCAGAGAGCCAGGCTCTCTGATGTGACTTTTTCTAACCATTTCAATGCATGTACTTAATCAAAACACAGGTTTGTCAAGTATAGGGTCAAACAGAACAAGAAAATAACTTTTCTTGGCTGCAATGCTGTGGTATACTAAAGACCTGTACCAAATGCTTCACTTCATTGCTTCTAAGACTACATGGCAAAAGCTTAGTCTTTGCAGTCTTAAAGCAGTGAGCAAATAAAATGTTGTTTGCTATTTTGATCTATTCAGTTGTAATTGCTGTAACAGTTGATTTCTTTAACAACTTAACTCTTGCCTCTGAAATTATATTGTGTCTGCATGAAGAACTTACTGTGGTGAAGCCAAGGTAAGATATCAGTTTTGCATTTTGGCTTAAATCCTGCAAAGTTACATACCCTGTGCATGTAAACAGCTGTGGTGAGCTCGATGCAGGTATTCGTCCATGGGGTTGAGTGTTATGTGTCCATGTTTGCAGTTCTGGGGCATTCGTAGGGACAGTGGTTAGCTCTGCCTCAGGCACCGTGACTGAGGTCCATGGATTTCAGGTAGTGAGATGGAAGTTGTCTTTCACATCTACAATTCCTACTTTGATCCACAGCGTTACAGTCCTTAGTATAAAAGATCACAAGCAGGCAAAAATTTGATCTTTTGGGTAGCTAGTGCCACAGTCTCACGGACAGCTTCACTGTCAAGTCAAATGAAGAACTGGACTTGGATCAAAGATGATCCCATTGTTCAAATATAGAGTATCAAAGACTGCTGAGCTTTTCTGCTTACTCGACTCCACTCTTTGCCAGAAGACACCTGGTGTGTGGTTCCATCCCAGTATATATTCCACCTGCTACATCTCTGGCCTAATGTTAAAACATCAAAAAAACCCATCAGGTTCATAATCTGAGTGTTTTCAAGTCTTTTGCTACATTTGTTCAAATTTTTATTTGGTTTCTTGCTGTTTTCACATTAAATGGTATATTCATTGTTCAAGTGAGCCTGGAGAAGCTGGCAGGAAGAAGACACAAACCTTGTGAGGAAACATGCCAGCTCTGGTGTACATTGGCTGTAGTTCTTTTATTTGTTGCATCTCCAAAATGTATATGCGTTATGGTGAATATTTACTTTGTAGTATCACTTACACATTTTATCAGACCTGCCCAGTGCACTTGTCATCTTAGGGTTTTGGTCTTGCCTGCACTGAACGTTATTTTGCTGAAAGTGAAGGAAGGTTGGCCCTGGTACACTCTAATTCCACATGTTACTGTGGTATCTGGACACAATTGAACCCACCAGTGAAAGGCTGGCAGTTTTGTTAAAAAGTAGTAATGTAGCTTCTGATCTGTTCCATTAGAGACAGTTGAAAGCTAAAACAGCCATCCCTGTGAACTCCAGTAGGGAATCTAGGGTTACTTTTCCCACTGATGTGAATGGCTCATACCATCGAGCTTTTCTGAAAAAGCACTTATACACTGGTTTTCATAAAAATTGAGTAAAAAATTATTCATAACTCAGGTCATGAGATCTGTGGGGAGTAATTTGTGAGCACTTCAGAAGTCAAGCAAGTTGCCTGGATAAAGTGGTCCAAAGAATGGTCTCTGCTTGGTGTGTGGTAGAAAGTGAGTCTGGTGGGGTTGGGAAGAACAAGGAGCACGTAATGCAGGGGAGAGAGATGGGAAGAGCTGAACTGTAGCAAGTGGGAAACTGTCTCTGCCTGTGGGTTATAAAAGGCTGAAGTGAACTTGTTAAGCAGGTTCCCAGTTTTGTAAGCTCCTCAGAAGGGCAGAGAGCTGTGTCTGGGTAACGGGAATGCAGCTCAGGGAAGACATTTCTTTAAATTGTTGTGTTGGATTTTCTGCTCAAATCTGCAATAGAGTACCAGCCTCTTGGGTTTTGCCTGATCAGGCCCAAACAAAGATTACTCCCCAAGGTGGGAAAAAAGGATAATAACCTAATAAGGATAAACTAACCCTTGAAACATCCTGGAGAGAGTGGGAGAGGTAGAGACGTGAAGAATGTTAAGTTCAGAAAGCAATCTCTTGTCAGGGATTTTGAGAGCTCAAAGTGATACCTGAACAAGGGCACTTTATGATACTATTGCCATGCAATGAATACATCTTTGTCTGCCTGTTGACATGTAAATCACTGGTAAGAAGGAAGCAATGCAAGTAATTCTTTTTATAATGTAAATCAACCTTTTTTATACATTAGGACTAGTGAGACACCTAACAGCTCTGAAAAGCATTGCTGAGCAGCTCTTTCCCCTTCTGTGTCATCAGACAGCAAATGAATCAAGTTCATTGATGCTGGAAAGAACACTCAAGTGTATTTTCTTTCCCTAAATCTACCCTTTTTGGAAATAAGACCCTACAAATACATTTCTACAGATAAATTAGTTCTTTACAGTTTGGATACCGGGTGGCGGTCAAAGTTGTCCTGAATTTACTTCTCTGGTACTTCTGCCTTTCACATGTTCTGTTTAGAAAACCTGAACCTTCATTTGAGCAGCTATTCCACAACAGGGAGGGTGGTCTCAGACTCCATGATTCATATGAAAGGGGGTGTCTAGTCTTAAAATTAAAAAAACTGAAAAACATCAGGCCTCTTTTGGACCTCAGGAACCTGCCAGCCTCCTCTGGGTGCTAAGCTGGAATGGCTATGTGAGCCAAAAGGTCTCTCTTAGAGACTTTCCATTTTAGTCCAAAAAGATTAAGCTCAACCCTGCCTCAGGGAGGGGCTTGGCTCCAAGAGAGGCAGCTCCGCTCTTGGGCCTGTCTGCAGTCCCCAGATCACAGGGAGGTATTTTGAAATGAAGCAGCGCTTGTCACTAAACCAAATGCTTTTGTGTTTCAGCTGTTCAGGGCTCCTCTCCTCAACACTTCCGGAACATGTGATGTGCTCTAGGGACTCCCCATAATGCATAAAATGTATAGGTGCTCTTACAGACCATATCATGTGTCTATCTAATTTATATTTGAAACCATGAGACAAATCCTCCCTTTGCTAGAGACCAAAATATGTGTAACAGTAAGGTCCAGAGAAAGGGTGCTGGGGTATGTCACTGCTTGTAAACTGCTGCATGCTTCAGTTACACAACTCAGAAGGCTGGCTGGAGTTTTTATTAGAATTTTTATCTTAAAGATGTTACGTAAATATATCAAGCAAGCACTTTTTAGTGTCTCTTCTTTCAGTGATTAAGAATGTGAGAAAAATTTTTCCATCTGCTCCTTCCTCTCCCTCCTCATTAAGTCTGAGCATCAGAAGCAACCAGCATGAGGGAGCTCACTTGGAACAGCCTCTGGGCCAGAGTCTGTGGTGAGATGACAAATCTGTCCTGCATGTTGGCTGGAAGTGGGGCTATCCATCATGTAGGCTCAGCATTCCTGCCTCTAAGCCAGGGCAAGACTGTACAAGTAACAAGGTACAATTGTGATTTCACATGAACAGGCTGGGAGGAGCCTGCTTATCTCCCATTTCAAGACTGTGATCTGAGGCTGATAGTGATGTGTTAGATTTACAATGAAGTTATTCCTTCCATCCTGAGTGAATCCCAAAGCCCCTAACTGCCATCCAGTACACATACTTAAACATTTTTGGGTGACTTTCTATTGTGAGATGCTTTCCTAGTGCCATGGTCTAGAAATTTCAGGTGTACTTATCTTCCAGTTACATTGGTACATCAGAGAAAATCTGAAGACATTACGGCAAATGCATTTTTTTTTTTTGAACAGTTTGTCTTAAACTAACTATTTCCCAGAATCACCATGGGCACTGATCTGAAGAGCTGCTGCCTCTACTGTGGAATACAATTTGTGATCAGGCAGAAAGCTCTTTATTGTGGATTTTTCCATGGAGATGTTTATGTGACTGAGAAGCTGAGGTGAGCAGTGAAAGATTAGTTGCTACATATAAGTAGGTATTTATTTTCTTTGATATAAACACTTACAAATATAAACTGCTACTTTGCAAATAAGTGCCTGTACCTAAGACACAAAACCTGAATTTCCTAGAACTAAATGTACTCCAAATCAAGGCCAGATTGGATGGGACTCTGAGCAACCTGGTCTAGTGGAAAGTGTCCCTGCCCATGGCAGAGGGGTTGGAATAAGATGATCTTTAAGGTCCTTTCCAACCCAACCATTCCATGACCATTCTTTGATCTGTCTATCATTCCATGAATAGCCTTTAGGGATAGGAAAAAAAACCATCAGGAAATCCATATGAATTTCAGTTCACTGACTTGAACTCTTTGGTAACAATAAGAGGTATGCACACCTCATAGAATTTCTTGTTAAGGAATAAGTATTCTCTTAAAGTTTAGTTTGGGAGTGTCTGTGCCTTTTCTTTCATTGAATCGTGGAATGGTTTGGGTGGGAAGGGATCTTAAAGATATATAACAGAGGCTATGTCAAAACTTATTCCAAAAAAGCCCTTAGTCAAAACCAAACTAGTTCCACAACCACCTGTGAAACTGTTGGAATCTCCTGTTGAAAGACTTCTGTAGAATTTCCAAGCTGATATGAATGACAGGATGGGGTATGGGGCTATTTACAGCCCAGGCAGGCACAGCTCAACTGGAAATGTGGCTGTTTTAAGTCCTTGTCATAGCAAATAGATACTGATTCCTGTGCCTGCTGAAGCAAAGACTTGCAGGTCCTTCTCCAAACACTCTGATGTTTGGAGTGGCCTACAGCTAGAGCATCAACAAGCAGAAAAGATGGTGATTTCCAGGCACAGCCCACAGAAAGAGCCCCTCTCCCATGGTCTCCCTTCCCCTAAGGACCGGAGCAGCCACAGCCTTGCTGTAGCAGCTGCACTAGATCTGCTGGGATAGAAGGTTCAGGCTCTGTATTGTATTTTTAAAAATGCAGCCAGGATATAGTGGACAAACTCTGGAGGGATTTAAGTGAAGGTGGATCTAATGGTGGTTGATTCTAAGGGAAATGAAAAAATGACTACTTGTTTAAGTATCTGTACAGATCTGTGCAAAGCAGCAGGGAATTCAGGTATCTCAAATTGCAGTGAGGAGGCTGTTAATCTGTAAAAAATCCAGAGCTGCAAACCAGCAGCTTCATTTGAAGAAAATTAATATCGTAATTGTTACTGAAATAAGAAAATGGATAAGACTTTTATCCATCTTCATATGCAAGGAAATACAGTTTTGCTCGGCTTGCATCCTCTTGCTTTCATACTGATTTTAGTCATGTATCTTTTGTATTGAAAAATTCTAAAGATCTTTCAAATAGTCAAAATTTTTTTGGGTGCTATGAAAACAACAGCTAAGCAAATTGCCTTTTCAACTGCTAGATATCATTTAAAATTGTGTATATCAAGACTTTCCAAGTTTGCTCCATTGTTGTGATTGTTATTACACTTCAGAAAAAAAATATTGGAGCTGGGGTGTTTCACATGTTAAACATAAGTGAGGAAACCAGTTGTAAAGACTAAAGAGCTGTTACAGCAGTAATCTATAGCTGTTTGAAAAAACATTAAACAAGAAACAAGTACTGTAGGTCCTCCCCGAAGTGTAAACTCCTTTTTGTGTTTTTTATGGATTCTATAAAATGTTGGCAGATGAACAGTGTAATAAAAATAATGAGTGTCCCCAGCTGTCTGCTCTGCCACTCTGCCAAACGTCTAACCCATCACCCCTGAGCAGTTAGCAGAGATATCTGCTGCTTCTGAGGGGAAAAAAGGCTTCTTAGGATAACTGCCGCCTTGGTCATGGGTTTGATCAAAGATGCACATTCCCATTGCTCAGGCGTGGGGACACTGTCCCTTGTGAAGGACAATGGCAGGAGGGGGCAGTTCTCATTGCCCTGCAGCAAGGCTTGTCATGCTGTCAGCAGCTCCCTGTTATGAGCCAAGTTAGTCCCCAGTATCTCATTTAGTTCAATTGTTTGGGTGGTAATTGCAAAAATATTTGGATATGCCACTGGTTGGTCTGAAAACCTTGACTATGGAAAAGAAGGCTCTTCTAAAATAAATCACACTTTTACATGATGAGACCACCTTAGTCAGTACATTTCTGTGCACATAAGGCTAGTTTTTACCTCCATTTCCAAAGATGAATTAACTGACTTTCAATGAGTTTAAAGAAGAAGTGAATAGCATTAAAAATTACAGTTAGCTAATTTTGCAGACAAAAACCAGCATAAAGATGTCTAAGTGTTATCAAATGTTTTCAATTTACACCTGGCACAATTATTTCCATGCTTGACTTAAGAACTGAGTACATGCCAAACCAAGGGAGTAAGCACATGGAGAACAAACCGCTGGAATAATAAAGAGATTAAATAATATTTCTGAAATATTCTGTTTTTCTATTTGGAGTAAGGCTACAAAGCATCACTTTGGTAGGCAGCTAAGAGCATAAAGCCAAAAGACTGTAGCTCAACCTGTGTACAGCATTTACATTCAACTTTTTATTTTATAGGGGCTGTCGGAAATGATTCTAAGTTTAGGTGAGCGAATACACTAACTTGTTTAAATAAGTGTTTTGCTTAATAACTATTTATATCAGCATTTCATAATTACCCTAATTAGAATGGCAACGCATTTGTAATAAGCAGGCTTATAACATGGGAAGCTTATTCTTAATGCGTGTTGGATACTGGACTGCTTTGTGCCTGACATTTTTACTGTTACGGTTTTGCCTCATTTCGGTTTCTATGGTCTAGAAAGTCCTCGTGGACTTCCCTAAGTGCATATAAAATTATAGACAAAAGCACATTGATATAATTTCCATAATCAGTTTAAAGGCTTCTGCTGAAAGAGATGAGCTCTCTGGTCTCTGTGTGTCGGGTGCTGCCAACACCCCTCAAGGACTGATCCCCACAAAGACTCCCAGTTCACACAACTCTCTTTCTGCAGGGGACTGGAGTTGTGACACAGGACACTACTGTATTTCTCTGCAGTAGTTTGGTTTGGGGGCAGTGTTTTGACAGTGTTTCTTGAGATTGTATCATTTCATTATAAGCATATATATTTCACTCTTTTCAGTTAACATCAGAACAAATTTTTGATTCTAACCTGTATTTTACACAAGGTATACTGCTTGTATTTACCCCCTTTTTGTTAAAGACACTCTTTATTCTGAAGCAGTTTTGGTTTTTCTCATCTCATCTCTCTCCTTCAGGAGTGTCTACCTGGGGTGTGTGTGTCAGCAGCCACAGGTTTAATTAAAGTAAAAACAGGTAGTAAGAAAGACACCCTGAAATTTAGTTTTAATACTCTGGAATGCATGCTCACCATAGGTATGGTGGAACACTTTAATGTATCTGTGTGATTGGTGACAAAACAAGTGACAAGGACAACACCCCCCCCTCTAATGCCCGTATGGCAGCTTGACTGTGGGAGCTGAAACAGAGCCAGCTTCTGAATTTCATGCACCCTGCAATTTTCTCTGCTGACAAATGGGTATGAGATAGCAGTAGCAAACCTCCAAACATTGTCACACTCCTTTCCAACAAGCAACAATTACATGTAATAGGTACTCTGTCATCTTGCTCCAGCTGAATTTTATAAAGAATTTACTAATAAAGCTTGGCTTGTGCTTACAAGCACAATATGCTACTTCAGAAAGCACAGGAAACAACTTCAGCTTGTTATGGACGACTCAGAAGTCCCAAAAATTATATTAATAAGTTTATTACAACAAGCAGCTGCCACGGAGCTCAGGATGAACCTGAGCTCCACGTGGCTAGTCAGAACCCGAACAAAGGAACGCCCCTGCCTCTACCTACCACAGCACTACACCACACCACCACCAAAAAGCACCCCCGGACCCCCTCAGGGCCCCCCTTTATACCCTTGAAGGGGATCAGGAATGCACCAATCCCTGCACCCGCTTTGGGGACCCCCATTGGTCCATAACGAGGGTCCTTCCTGACCAATCACTCTCGGGCAGTGTGTCCCCTCTAGGTGTCCTTGGTACCCTGGTGCGGGTGGGCGATTCTGGAAGCTTCCATCGCTGAGTCCCGAGGTCCAGTCACCCCGTCCTCCAAGCGATGGGCTCCCAATTCACCCCCTCCCGTGCACCATCCCAAACTTTAATAACCTTGTATCACAGCAACTGATTTGTAATATTAATTTGTTCATAACAAGCTTGACCTGAGTTTAGTAGCATATTGTCAGCTGTTAAAGTTTGCTGTAAATTTATAAGTTTATTTGTCAGTTTTTGTCAGTTTTTAAATCTAGTGTTGGGCTATCAGTTCTCCTTTCACCCGTTTTATCTCTGTACCTATTTTCATATTTTTGGGTTGCATTATGATTCAATGCATATTTTAGATATCCAGGCATGTCCAATACAAAGTTCAGAAATATGAATTGTCTTAATTATTAACATTGATGTAAGTGCACATATCAAGATATTCAGCTATTTATACAGCTATCCAGCCTCATTAGCCTAATAGGTCTTGCTGAGCCTGCTGCATGGAGAAAAGTGATGTACTCCTAGGTGACTCTAGCATTTCACAGAGGTTGTGGCCAAGTTCTTGAACCAAACCCAAGCCCTAGGATTTACTCCAGTTAAAGAACTAAGAAACGCTGCTCTTCTGTTTCTCAAAGCCCCCAAAAGCAAGAGGTGAAAATATGGTTGTGACTTATCTGAAATTTGAGTGAACTTAAGATACTGTTGACTTGGTATCAATACCAGCATAGAAGTAAGATGAACTTGGTTGTAAAGCCTGTGAAGTTGAGACAGTGCCACGAGGTGCCTCAAATTCTCCCTCTAGAGTCACCACAATCCAGTTTCCATTAGGGACTGGTATATAGGGATACCAATGGCCTTGCGTGGATCTCATGGCACCTGTAACATCAACTGAGACAAAATCAGTGATTTTGACTAAGGTGGATGGGTCACCTTTACTTAACCTGGAAAAGAGACATGTCTATTAAAATGCACAGTTTTTTCTCACCCACTGATACAAACAAAACATTTCAGAGGGAGCAGAAGATGACTTTCACACTCATAGGCCCGCCCTAGTTTACCAGCCTACATATATATCGGTAGATTTGTACCTGGATTTCAGTCTGAGATTGGATGTGAGTTGAGTTTGCTCCAATACCTGCTGTGAAATGTTCTTCCTTTGATGTAGATGCCATTTTCCCCATCAGGCCCAGAAATACAGTTTGAGGATACACTCTCACAGTAGTGGAACTTGCAACATCTGAGGAGAAAGCAGAATTTTCTGGATACAGAAAATTTATTCTTGCTGCTGTTGACATCAACATTGAACTGCATTCAGCCTGGTTTACAATTTCAAAAGAAAATGAAACACAGGAGATAGCCCAAGTGCTAGGAGCTTATTCTGAGGATGATCAGTGGCAGCTTAAATGAAAAAGGTTTGTGGAGCAAAAAAATCTAAACTTAAAACCTTGTTTGCCTGCTGAAACATCGCGTACAGAATTTCTCAGAGCAATTTGATCTGACTGCCATCTGCCAGGTTCGGTTTAATGTGGCAGCGACTCTGTTCTTCCTGCTGCAACCAGGAGACCTCAGGGGTAACTGACCAGAGCGGGAGCCTGGCAATGCGAACACTCCAGGAAACTTCAGTTCACTTCCGCGACGCTTCCTGCTGACACCAGGACTTGGGGGAATTTCAAGTCTGCTCGTGAACTGCGGCTATGGCAACTTTAGACGCCAAAGGCACGGCTGGCGGGCTCCTATTTGGCACACTGAGCTCAAATCCCTTCCCTGAGGCACGGCGGTCAATCATCCCGCTGGTGACAGACAGCTGACTGTCCCGGCGGGGTGGCATGGGCCCCCCGCACAGCCGCTGACCTCCGCAGCCTCTGCCTTCCTCCCACCAGGCCCTCCGCTTCCAGGCTTTATTTGACTCCCTCCGAGGATGCGGGATAGCATGCAGAACTCGGGTTCAGCCCTGTACAGAGGGCGCCCATCGAACAACGCCCTTGTCCCCGGGACATCCCGAGGGACCGGTGCACCGCCTCCGGGCGTACATCCACCGGGAACGGCGCTAGTCCAGATCTTCCTTATTCCCAAACAAACGCCCTTCCGAGGAACAGCCCGCGGGGCTGCCGGGATCCCGTCAGCCGCTCCCAGAGAGGGGAAGCCCAAAACCTGAGGCATTAACGAAACCCCTGGGATGCGCCAGGGTCCAAATCTTCCATATTCCCAAACCAACGCCTTTCTCAGGAGCGCCGCCTCTCCCCCGCTCCGGTCCCCGCTGCGGTCCCGTCACGTCCCCTCACGCCGTCCCCACTCCCATCCCCTCTCCCCGCGCCCTCCCCGACAGCACCCCCGCCCCCACGCGCCCTGCCCACTCC